>JAWCTZ010000323.1:0-48019 GCA_036850595.1 Rhyacichthys aspro | reverse complement strand
AGGCCTCCCTCCATGAAACCGAAAAATGCTGCTAATCACCGCTCGCTGCTGTCAGAAGAAAGACTTCCTCGTCGACTGGTTTAGGTTTGTGTCGCCGATAGCAACATGTTTCCTTCTGGTTAAAGCATACTTTTAGAGTTCTGTGCAGAATATGCTCCCAACTGAAGGCTTGGACAAGGATTTTTTTTAGGTGAGACATAACATGAATTGAGTATATGACGAGAGATGAATAATTTATATTTTAGGATGTTTGGTGACATTCAAAAACAATAAAATGGCAAAAAAAAAACAAAAAAACAAGAATTTAATTGAACGAGACAAAACAAGACTAAACCAGGAATAAAACTTAGGACTACATATATATATATATATATATATATATATATATAAAGTTCTTGGCAGCATCCACAAACTGCCTCTCCTCACTGTATCCGTACCATACTGGCAGATAAAGATATAAAACCAGGCATTTCTCTGCAGTTTCCTCTTTATTGCTGTTCTGTGCAGTTCTTCACCACAGGCTGGAAACAGCAGCTGTGGGATTAAGTCTCTGCACTCCAGGAAACATGTTCATATCACAGCCCCATGTATTAACACATTATCTGACCGCGGGCTCTTATTCTGAAAGACATGTAGCAGCAGTTATCTGAGGATTATGCTCACAAATATGTTTTAGCTATAGTTATTTCCATATTCTGTTGAATGCATTGTATATTCTTTCACCAGCACAATACCCTTTTCATAATTTTGCACTGATATAAACCTTTGCATATGGTAAAAAAAACTATTCCTCCTTTGGGAGTATCTTATAATGTGGTATATAATATTGTGTCGGTCTTCTATTTCTACTTTCTTTTTTTATCTTGAACAAGTATAATGGTAGATTCACAAAGGAAGGTGCATGAGCAACTAAAGCCAATACCCAACAAGGGACCTGACTGTAGATTTTTGAGTTACTTTAGGGCGCATAAAGAACAACATAGCTGAAGCAACCCCCCAAGAGTTAACAAAGAAGAATATGTCCAACCAAAAACGTAGCAGCTTGAACTTTCCACCCCTTACAGCAACTTGAACGAGGGGTGGTCTTGTGATGAAAGCGACATTAGTGATCTTGTAGTAAAGGGTTTAACTCCTTACTGCCTGAATTTATAAAAGTATATAAAAAATGAATTACTTGTGTTTTTGTTTTCAAGCAGATGCTAAATTACTTTCAGTCAATTGGAACATAGCACATACAATAGATTTAAATTTAGGTATGATGCAAATAAGGGACATTAAGCATAAGTGGAAATCATACACATTAAACAACTCTCAGATATGTAGATTATTTTATTAATGCTGCTACTGCCGAAACACAGTTCTGAAATTGAAATACAAATTCATATTTCACGTTTTCAGGGCCGACACAGATTATTAGTTGTCAAGGAGGCCGATAACTGATATTTGGAGCCGATATTCATTTGCACTAAGAACACAATCAGATGGTGCTGTGGGACAATGCTGGTGACAGAGTAGTGACTGCAGACAGAGAGGCAAGGCTGCATCAGAGCCAAAATAACCCCTACTATATTTTCCGTTACTGCCTAATTTTGCAAAACGCAACAAACCGAAATATGTAAATAACTTCAACAATGTGACAATTTATGTTGTCTATTGTGATATATAAGCAGTAGAAGCAAAGGATAAGCTGGTGTGTTTTGTTTTTTTTTTGCCACAACTTAACTCAAATTTCGACAATTTACAGAGTTTCACTGGTAAAGCTAGTGGCAATGTCGAAGCCACTTCCTGTTTTATAAACCGGCTGTACTTTTCACCACTAGATGGTGGGAAACTTATTCCATTATGATCCGTGATATGTATAGAATCTGCATCAACAAACAATAGTGTAGTACATACACCACCTCAGCTGCATTAAGCCTGGAAGTGGTTTGATGCAAAATAGCGACAATCATCCACAAGGGGTTAATGGAGAGTTGAATATTTATTTCTCTAAGGCAGACTGTCAATTCTTTGTTCATACAAGTAAGTCTTGAGTATGTGTAGCTGAGTCTAACCCAGTCTCTGCCCTTCATATAATATATTTATAAGCATTTTGATAGTTTTCTTCCAGTCTTTATGATCCGAGGTGAGCGCTGTCATGTCGCATTACTCTGGGAAACCTCACTCCACTCTCCGACGGAGACTCAGGCTCTGAATTATTAATCCTGTTCATGTCATTAAAGAGCATGCTCACTGCACTGGTCTGACGGAAAGAGGAACAGCATGGCACTGATTACACTCGCAGAAGATGAAATTGGATCTGTGGCTAAAGAAATGCTGAATACAATAAATAAGTAGAAAAATATAACATTGATCTGGTGTAAGACAAAAAAGTAATTGTATATGCTGCACTCAGAGAAAAACAGGCACATGTGAAAGTGGTAACCATAGAGAATTCTGGTTTGTGGTTACCTTGACAACCATAAGAAACCATGTTTAGAGCACAAAGAGTTCATTGTCCTGAGGCTGTATTGTCCTGGACACTGACAGCTGTAGCCAATGGGACAGAGGTTCAACAGAGAAGCCATCTGTCCCAGACCCAGACCCAGTCAATACAAATGTGATCTCACAGACAGGCCCACCACTGATTTTAGATGTATGTTAGTTTTATTTTATTCAAGTTCATTCTGGTTTAGTCATAAATTTGTCTTAGGTATAGTTTTAAGGCAATGGACTGTGAACCAGGGTGAAACTAAAGAGGTTTAGTTTGTGTCACAACTATATATATATATATATATATATATACACACACACAATAATCTATAGAAAGTCACTAGTACAAAATACAAAATATTACGTTGCTAATGGCACCGCACTGGAGTCAGTTTTGAATTTAACCAAGACCCATCTTTTATTTGGTCTTTCAGGCAGATCGAGTTGAGTGGCCTTCATAAGAGAAGAGAGAAAGAGAGCTTGAGCTGAGTTATTGTAGTTAGTCTCCCTTTGATTATCCAAAATCTAAAAGCATAGTGTAACATGAGATATATTCTGTTGAAAACAAGTATACTTCGTTAATTGCTGCTTGGTTAAATACAATCTACAAAGCCCATTAAACCCACCACAGTTTGTCAAAATGGAAGCATTATCTCCAAAAGCTGTCTAGACTCATGTTTGCCAACGTTATCACCAGATTTTGTCAAATGCAAACACAGCCGCATGCAGCAGATCTAATTTTAGCACTGGCATAAATAGGTACAGATGATGAATGAAGAAGTGCCAAAAGAAGAGTCAATGAGGTGATTTCACTATGAAATAGAGCCATAACGAGTCTCAACATATTGTGCAATTTATCACACACTCAGATGAGAAACGGGCCACAGGGAGTCAAATGAACCAGATCTGGACCATACTGAGGTTAGAGGGGTCTGATATCTGTCATGACCTTGAAATGAGTAAGGCTCACAATTCCAAGAAATGGAGCTGGTTGGATTTAGGTGGTGTTTTGTTCAGGTTTAGTTCACTGTTTGTATTCTGAACCTTCACGTGGTAACACATTTGGTAATTTAGTAACAAATATTATTAAAATCTAAAGACAATTTACGTAAGCAAAGTCCATACATCTAGTATGTAAACTTTGTAGATCATTCTCAGTCATGTGACGTTTTTGTTGCTACAGCCATCTTGGTTGGCCACTAGCATAGTGCTTAAGTAAGTAACTATGAAGAATTGAACAACCAACAGAAATTCGTTCCTCTTAAAGGAATGAGATACTGAAACAAATGAATGACATGTTGCTTATTTTTTTATTTTGGGGCTGTGAAGATAATGTAGATTAGTGTATGGTGTAGTGTGAATCTTTTATGCTAAAAGACAACAAACAACAACTGGAAGAGCCAACCACATTTACATTTCAAACAGTTTTCACACAATTTAACACTTTACTGTATAGAGCGGAAACACTCCTTACACACTCCACTGACATAATGAGTAACACTGATAATGGTATAGGCATATATTCAATGGACAGATCCAAATTCTACAACATCCAATATTGGACAGTTTAACAAAACAGCCTATAATTCCGAATGGAGGAACAATCATCCATATTAGTTTGTCTGTACCACTGCAATGGGGTTAAGTTGGATTATTTAGATTGCTCATCTCGGTTGTACCTGCAAAATCTCAACGTGAAAGTAGTTCTAATCAAACTGTGTCACTAAAAACAATGCAGAAAACAGGACAACTCCCTTCAGCCTCACAGATGGTCTGGGTCTGTTCTAATCACCAGTGTTTTACATTTTTTACTGTGATAAATAATAACAAGAAACGGGTCATTATTAATGTACACACAGCTCCTAAAGGAAGTGACTGCTCCTTCAAAGAGAGTTTAATCAAGAAAGACTAGAACTTTTTCTGCTTACTCTTGTCCAGGAATATACTTTCTTTCATGTATGGCTTTATCGCAGAACAGGAAGTAGCAGTAATGTGATTGGGACAGCTACATGTTTTAGAAACTTAATGATATATTATGTGTGGAGTGGTAAATGCAGAAAATGTACTTTTAGTTTTGCTTTTATAATGTGTTATGTGTTGTGTATATCCATTAACTTCACACAGTAATGCAAAAACGATATCACAAATGACATCCAGCTGGGTGAAGACTTCAACACGCAACAACCCTATTCTACTCATAAACATCTTAAAGAGACCTGGTAATTATTTCCTATTGTAGCCTTGTTCAATCTTCGGAATATCAATTGTTACATTAAAAAGAAAGCTCATGGTATTTGCCACAAGAATCTAATTATCAGTTATTTCATGTTCAAATTTCCCATTTTTCCCCACTCATCAGTCCATGAATGATTAAGAATAAAGGAACATATACAGCCTAAGATGAAGAAAAATCAGTCTCATTTATTCTAGTTTTAGTCACATGGTCAATGTCTGGGTTTGATTTCCGTTAATATCAGCTTCATGTAAGATGTTCAGACTCGACTCAGTGAAGACAGATAAAGAGCCGGCGTCTGGTTATTCATTCTAATAAGAGCCATACATCGCCATAATGGATGTCCTCTAGATCTGAGGGGCATATTACACTCTTTAGTCTATCGAGCCGCTCATTAGGCCAGACGTCTCAATCACTGCAGAAGTGAGCTCGGCTTGGTTACTTCTGTTTAAAAGGCAATGGGATGAACTCAGATGTTTCTAAGTCTCTATGGAAACAATGTGTGAAGCATTAATATGAGGGATGCCCTACCAATGCCCGCATAAGAGTTTCATGGATGGGGGTCTACAGTTCAGCCAGACAGTTTACAGGACACCAAAAGCAAATGGTCTACTCTAAACAACCAGTGTTCAGATGGATGAGCTTATCTAATTAAAAAGCAGCAGTGTGTTTGGTAAATACCGCAATCATCAGGGTCCCATCTATACAAAACCTAAATGATGCTAACCATCATCTTCTGGGCAGAGCAAAGTCATGGACACAAGAAAAAAAAAAAAAAAAAAAGTTTATATTTGTCTTAACTTGTAGAAATATTTGTTATATCTGTTTTTTAAAGTTAAATATCTGTTTTTACTTGTTTTGTGCTTACTACGTATTTATTTTTCCACAATGTTGTGTTACTGTTTCTTGAGAAATTATTTAAATGAGATTTCAATGCTTTTTTTTTAGCATTTCCTTATAAAAATGACCCATCAGTATAATATTTACATATATATCAGAATTGTGTGGATTTTCATGCACCTTTGTAATGGTAAAACACAATTAATGCAGCCATTTTCTCAGTTTGCTCATTCACTCCTTCAATTATTCTCACTTTTGCCCTCCGTCAAACTGATCTGAAGGTGGTGTATGTTTGTGTTAGTTTCTGCTCTCGTTTATTCCGAGTGTTAAAGGGATGTTGGAGGTGGGTGTTTCCTCTCTGTAGTTTTTCATTGATGCTCGATTGAATCATTGCACTGCTTCAGTTTCGGCTGTAGGATTTTTTTCCAGTTTACAATCTGCCTGGAAAGTCCAGACTAGTCTTTATGTAACATGTTTAGCTACAGCTCCCTGGGTCTTGGTTGGTCCTGAGTCCTCTATGTATGTCTGAGACCGACTCTAAGGTTATAAAACCCTGAAACCTGCCTCTGACCATTTTCAGACACAACAGCATCTGTGTCAGACTGTCAGTAACACTTTCAGCTGGAAACACTGTGTTCTGCTATGCCGTGAACCTCAGTAATTTCATATCATCAGCCTCAAATCACAAAGAGCGCCCACATGGCACAGTCTCATTACAGAGGTAGAAATAACACAGCGGCAGTAACGCGATGACATGAGGTCCACAGGCAGCAGACAGCTGGAATAAAACTAAAGACAAAAACACTAACCTGGGTTATGCACATCCACAACAAAGACATCATGTAAATACATACATTTATAAGCAAAATGTAGTGCTGCATTGAACTAAAGCAAAGTTCAGCTAAAACCCCCAGAATTTAATGTTAATGAAATGTATTTTGACTAATTCACCCTAATCCAACTGACCCCAAGCCTTTGAACATGTCTATGAATACATTATATTATGCTGAAATAAAACTGTGGTGCAGCAGGTTATGTTGTGTGCAGTTCTAGTCATTTATGCTCCCAGTATTTTAGTATGTGTGCAACTTTTATGGGGCCCATAAATTAGCTGCACCATGGAGCTGGGGAGGTATTTCCAACTCATGTTTATGTGCCTTTGAACATGAAAAGTTGGAATATTTAAAAATGTAAAATTTGGGAATGTGCCTAACTTGAGGTTGTAAAAGTGACCAGACTGACCCACATTCAAGACAAGAACTACACTTTTGGGGCTTATAGCGCCGAGAGTAGTGATCCAGTAAGTATTTTGGTGCACCCTACTAATAAAATAATAATAATGGATCAGCTTTATATAGCACTTTTCAAGTTTACTCCATTATTCATTCACTCCACAATGGTGCCAAAACTGCCCTGGGGCACACCGCCACTACCAGTGCCACAGACATTGGAGGTAAGGTGGGTGAGGTGTCTTGCCCGAGGACATAATGACAGTATGAACTGGGGGGAGCAGGGATCAAACTGCCAACCTTCCAGCTATTGGATGACCTGGTGTGTCCACTGGTGGAGTTGACAACAGGGCAGAGGGGCAGGTCCTAAATACAGTTCTTAAAGTATATCTATTAATACAAAGCTCTCTTACATTACTGCTGAGGTAAACATGAACAAATTCAAACACAGAAAGCCTCTAAAACAACTTTGTGGTGACTTTAGCTGACTTTAACCTGGAGTTTGTGTTAAATATTGCAGTGGACACGAGCCAGTGCCCTCCCTCTGAGCTGTGACCTCTGACCTCTGAGTCCCTGTCTGTTAGAGAAACCGGGACACGGCGCAGCGTGAGGAGCAGACACGCCGACCTCGGTGTTCGCCCTAAAACGTGGGTCGCATTTCGAGTCGAGGAAAAACTCTCCCTTGTGTTTTTGAAAAGTACACATCATCTATTGATTATTAGGAGTTTTACTTTGATGGAGTGTGGTTCATAAAAGGTTCAGATAATAATACCCTTCGAAGTAGCAATGTTATAAATGATCAGATGTTTATAATTACTTTATCTGTCATAAATATGAAAATACTACCACTGAAAAATTTTACTGTGTATGCTCATACTTAGTTTAGATCTCCTGGTTTGACTTTAGCAGTTATAGATGTAAAAAAAATTGTGCTGCCCTCAGTCATTATAAATATTTAATATACATACTGAGGACTACATCTCCAACAAAGTACATTTATTTTACATAAATTAAAAGTGAATAAATTTTTGTGTCAACTTTCATTAGGGAGGCAGGGTGGTTAGCACTCCTGCCTCACAGCAAAAATCTGTGTTTAATTCTCTGTCAGGCCAGGGCTATTCTGTTTTGTATTAAATGTTCCCCCTGTGCCTGTGTAGGTTTCCTTAGGGTCACTTATATAAGTATCAGCCCATGGCCATAACATTTCTTTATTTGTGTTGGGGAACCCTTATTACTTAGGGGTTACTTTGTATTCAAAAGCTGTCTTTGTTAACTATCCTTGAGAGAAGATATAAAGAGTAATATAGACGCAAGATCGGTTGCTGTTAATACATGCTACTGATATGTCTATGATGCTTGGTGCATCATATATCAGCAGAACAGTCATCACACAGCCGTGTAGCAATATTTCAGACTTTCACTTAAAGCAATAGAGCCAACTCCTCAAGAAGAAAGAGACATTAGCAAGGTTAAAGTCTCATTCTCAAATCAACCTTTTCTCTGATACAATTCCAGATGAAGCACCTCAGCAACGTTTTGTCAGTTTATGTGCAGTATATCGTAACACTATATAGCAGTATTACCCAAGTGTTAGATACTTCATGTTCCCTTGATACAAGCTGCACAAAAAACTCCTCCAATTGAACCAAACACATTTTCCGTCTTTATATTCTCCCCATGAAAAATGTCCGTTTCTAGACTTGGAGGATGCAGGTTAGATTTAAAAATTCATCGGATGTACTCTTTTGTTTATTTCCCGCCCATGTCTTCTGCTATGTGCTGCTCATCTATTTATAGAAAAGCGACATGTCAAGACACTCTCCTACGTGACTCCAACAGAAGCTTCCTGTGTAAGTCCTGTGAGTCTCGTGTGTGACCAGATCCAGATTAGCTCATCAAGTAAAGAAAAAAGACGGTCATAAACAATGCTGAGTATCATGAAACTTTCAGATGCTTGTCGAAGAGGTGCATGGTTCACCTGAACTCAGTGAGGCGCCTCTGTTTCCTGTCGTATTTACAAGCAGTGGGGCACAACAGGCCAAGGCTCTATCTCTATGCAATATGTATCAAGTTCATATCTATATTTAATCTGAAATAAAAGCACCACACACAGTGCTGTGGAGGCCAGACACTTCAGGCGAGCGTTATATCACTTTCAAATAGAACTTTTCTACCAAAAGGACAGTAAGATGGACAGTGTTTCTCCATTAACAAAATTCACAAACAAAATTCAGCTTGTGGTATACGATTCAGTGTGGCTTCTGTTACATAGTGAGGTATATGCAACAGAATACATTTCAAATATGGGAATGGCCTCTCTACATAACAGTAATATCATAATTGCACACTTGGATATCAAATGAAGTTAAAAATCTGGACAATGGTAAATTAATAAATAATGTCTATGTTACAATGTTTAGGCTACAAACTCTTTTTTGTTGACTCTGAAAGCTTGCTTTTTTGGCTTACACCGTCAGCAGTTGAATGCTGAATGACTTAGTAAAGGTTTTACCTCTATGTCTAATCAAGACTTTTTATTTCAGCTAATATTATCTTTATTTTCATAAGCAGTGATGTAACAATTGTTTTGGGGAACCGTCTATGTTTAGTTTTAGGAAAAAAATAGAGAAATCACTGCTCAGTTCCATGGTAAATATATTCATAAAGGCTGAAAAGTGAGTAAACTGGGACCTTTAAACTCGGCTGAATTATGACACACTGAATAATTCATAAACCTCCTTTCGGTTCATGACTCTTGCTGGTAAACACCAATAGTGAGAGGATTTTGTGAGCGCTGAACACTGTTGGGTTTGCGGGGAAAATGTAGCAACTAGAAGTGATTTGCAAAAGAAAAAAACTAAATAAATAAAAAACAAAACAAAAACTTGCCACATATATCACTGAATTACCTAAAGAAATAGTGTAACTAAAAGACTGATTAGTAAATAAATAGCACCACATAAAAGTGTTCTACTGCAACAAAAATCGAAAAAGTAAAAGGCAAGGAAGGTCAATTCAGCATATACTTAAATAATGTTTTCACAATTAGACACTAAATGAACAACTATCTTACCACATTAATGTACTAATATATGGCTAATATTTTAAATGAAAAAAAGCACATAGACTCTGTTGCTGGAATATTAATGTTTACATGTGTTGTCATTGTCTGATTTACATATCCTAAATGAGTGTGTATTATAACTTCAACGTCCTTTCTGCTATGATAATTATGGAAATTAAAATAAATGTCTTTCCAAATGTGCTCACAATTCACAATTTGGAATACACAAAAGTAGTAATCACTTGTTTGTTAAGTAAGATGAATGTATTTAAGTGCTTATATTGTAACTTTTGGTCCATTTACTCCCAAAATCCAACATAAAGATAAACGTGATATTTATTATTTATTTAAAAAATGAATGATTTGGAAACTGAGTAGGTAATAAACATGCCACAACATGGGATTTAAAACGCCCCACAGCCATTTACGTTTATTTAAATGAAAAGTATTGGCCAATCACATCCATCAATGCGCTTTAATGACAGCTGCAATGATCTAATCAGTTGTTTGGAATGCTTAACACCGCTCACGTAGTAGCCAATTATATCGCCAGAATTGAAATGTGGGCGGGCCTCCTGGGACCCGCGGAGAAAGAAAGTTTCAACGCAGCGACAAATCCATGGTGAACAGCAGTCAGAGGAGTAACAGCAGTCAAAGTGCAATTGTGTCAAAGAATACGAACTAAATAGCTGTCGAAATGGCAAGATTACGAAAGAGGCCCGTTCGTGACCGCAGGAGCACGTTAAGGAAGCAGGAAAAGAAAAGTGAACAGGACGAAGGCTCGGATACGTGAGTATTGTTTAGCACCGCTGTGAAAGTAGCTCATTTCCATTGAAGCTAATAAAGTGGAAGCGATGCTCATTATCTCGGTTTAAGCGCTAACAATGGCTTTCACGGAGAATTAAAACACAATGAAAAGATCTGACAACGCTTCATTAAAGTCAGAGCAAAATTTTGAGGCTGGTTAAAATAAAAGTATTAACTGAGAAGACAGAATGAGGTGGAATTGCACTAAAAGCGAGAGTAAATGTCAGTCTTAGTAAATGCTTGCACGTTTTGCATAAAATGTATCTACACCAGGCATACAACGAAGCATACAATTTCTTTTAAGCTTTTTAAGTTTATTAATGAAGTTTTAATTTTAAGTTTTCACCACCTTTAGGTGTAAGAAAACAGCAACTGCCACAAATAAGATGAGATTAAACTAAAGTGGTTAATTGTGTTAAATGCATATTTCACTATATTTCAGTATCTGTTGAACAAGTGCATTATAGAGCTTATTGTCCAATGAAATTCAATTCAACTTGCTTAATTCCTAGGGGACAATTCAGTTGTTAGATCTCTTTAAGTGAATTAATTCAGACTAGGGCTACAATTAATAATTATTTTAGTAGTTGACTAATCCACTTTTATTTTTTTTGATTAGTCAAAGATTATTTTATGTCATGTGCTTCAAAAAATAAAAATAAATAAAAATAATGAAGCTTTACCAAACAAAAGCTTAGGTTTACTGGGGCAATTTCAAATATCACTGATCCTCAGTTTTATTTATATAGCCCAATATCACAACAACAACTATTGACTCAAAGAGGTTTACAAAGAAAAGGCAGTGAATAGACAAACAGGCTTTACTAGACAACACTTGGACCCTCAGGGTAAGGGCAAACTCAGAAAAGCCAGCCATGGGAAACAAAAGAAAAACTCAGAAAAAAAACACAGGAGGAGGGATCATGATTTGTCATATTAAAAAATGTTTACGACATTAAATCCATTCTTTTGGTTCCTGTCAAATAAAAACCTTGATTTACTAGAAATAAAATAAAAATGTTTGTTTATAGCGATAGTATACTTTTATCTTATAAAGTCACAGCTGAATTATTGTCTTTCATTGACGTGACCGGATGGAGGAGGTTTACCGCTGAGTGAATGTTAAAATGAACACCAGCAGTATCTAATATCTAAGATATTTTGTTGTAGCAGACTGCTTCAGCAATTCACTCTTTATGCGCTTCAGTGGTTAGTCTGAAAAAGTGATAGACGCTTGTTTAGCCAAGTTACGAGACCTTGTCTTGCGACAGTAAGATAACACAAATATACAGCCAGTTTGCTAAAGCAGTAGTCCATCTGTGTGAGTGGGTACTAGCACTGATGTAACTCACTAAAACATATGAGTCCACAGTAGGGATGGGACAGTACAAGATTCTGATGGTATGATAACCTTGAGAGAAAATATCACAGTATGACAGTATTGACGGTATTGGTTAAAACTTGAAATGATTGAAGTCCCGGGAAATTGGGCATAGGTAAATGTTTTTTATTCAAACAAAAACTAGAATGAATATAATAGCACATAATTCCAAGTAAATGAATGAATTCTAACAACAAAATATTCATGCCTTTAAGTCAGGGCTTTAGCTGCTGTTACTGCTCTGTTCATTTGGACACATCAACAAAAGATTTGAGAGAAAGGACATCAAGTCTAACTTTACATCTGCAGAACAGCAGCAGCATTTAACACCTTTGTTTTGAATTGCCTGTACAGCCTTTTTAACGCTGGTTGAATTTATTTTTATAGACAATCTCTCTGTTATTATTATTTAGTAAATAGCACAGACGTGCGTTACCAAAAGCATTGTGATTACTTTATCAATTATTTTATAATACTTTAGTTTGTTTCACATTAAATGCAATGGGCCAACATTAAACTCACAACATACTTCACTGTTGCTGCGTGTCTAAGGTGTAATATAGAGCATGTGTCCTGGTGGAGTGTAACCACAGAAACAGGTGAACTTAAAGACGAATCCAGTTAGCTCTCAGTGGAGCCAATCAAACACCAGTAGATACAACACTGTTCAGATCCAGTGTACCTGCTCTCAGTCGTGGTCAGTGTTTGAAAGGGTCCCATTGTGTGTTGGTTGCTCGAGAGACAGTGGGTGTACAGGGGGTGTTCCATCTGGTTTAGTATAGCATCCGTCCTGTTGTGCTATCTATTGCTCTAGTGACTCATAGCTTACTTTATCAAATGTACATATCCATCTGTAAAGCATGTCCATAGATGTTAGATGCTAAAATGTATTTTGTTTGTTCATGTAATGTGTAATGACAATGAAATTGAATTTAAGCTAATCTAATAATTTAAAACATAAGCAAACTGCTCTTCACATTACTTGAAAATGTAGTTTGGGCATGTGTGCTTGTACTTTCAGGTTTCATAACTATCCTTATATCAAAGGTATTCCATAGTACTTTAAAAAGCTGTAATTCATCCAAATAATGGTGAATAAACGCTACTAGTACAGTCAATTAACAATTTTTACAGTACAGGATTAGGGCTAGGGTATGCTATAACATTTTCAAATGTAATTTTCATAGTAACAAAAAACACAGCTATATGAATCATATATTTATAATGCTGGGTCCTATAGTTCAAGATGTACCAGAGAACATGTTTGATATGTACCGAAAACAAAAAAAAAAAAAAAAACTGCAGATGCTGCAATTTATATTGGGGACTGTGGTTGTTTCCCCAGTGTTTTACAGTTAAGACAGCTGCCTCACAAAAACTCAAAACCTGCCCATGTGTGCGCCACGTCTTACATGCCGAATGACTTACTTTTCTGGGGGAAACTGTACTAGATCACAAAACAAAAATGGTTAGCCTAAAACAGAAATTCAATGGTAATCAGTTTGAAGGGGTATTTGAAGATTATACGTGCATGAATGGACTTAAAAAGTGCATAAATTAGACCCTAGTATTAACAACTCATCTCTCATCTGGCTTTATTTACAGAGAGTTATCCTCCGATGAATTTGCCGACAGCGGTTCAGACGAACAATGGGAAATGTCTCCGCCCAAAAGACCACGTAACAATTGTGCTTTCTCTCCTTCACCGAAGAAAAACCACAGAACAAAGTCCAAAAACTCCTCTTTCCCTCCTGCCCCCACCGGGAAACGAGGCCAGCCCCGAAAGACGCTGAGGATGGACTGGGACGAGGATGACAGTACGTTGTGTTTTTTTCCCAATGCAGTGAATTAAATGTAATTTTAACTATGAATTAATTTAAATTAGTGTAGTTCATATGTAAGTTCTATTTTTACAAAAGGCAAATAAGTCATAAGTGGATATTAAGCAGTGAATACATGACTAAAGGAATCTTTTTTTTTTTTTATTAGGGGTGGGATTATATGGTGCCTCACAATATGCTTTCTGATAGTGTCTACAAAAGATAATATCCCAATACAGTAATTCAACATACATTGTTTACAATAAATCATAATATCTGTGAAAATGTAGTGATAAGATAGGTTGACAAAAAATGGATAAGATTTTGTGCATTAATTCTTTTATTGTAGAGTCATTTAATGTGATTTTTAAACTACTAGTTTTACATACATAACTCCCATGTCTATATCCACAACAGCCCTTTAGGCCCTGAAAAATGGCCTTTAAACAGATATCACAATAACTACAATGCCATGAAAAAGTAATTGCCCCCTTTCGTAATTTATTTTTTTGCACATTTGTCACACTTAAGTGTTTCAGATCATCAAATAAGTTTAAATATTCAACAACGATAACCCAAGTAAACACAAAATTCAGTTTTTAAGTGATGATTTTATTTATAAAGGGAAAAATGCTATACAAACTTACCTAGCCCTATTTGAAAAGGTAGTGGCCCCCTTAACCTAATCTGGTCAGCAGAAGTAACTGCAGTCAAATGTAGGAGAAAACAGGCAATGAGTCTTTCACATCTCTGTGCACACACTCTTCTTTGCAAAACTGTTTTAAATTCAGCCACATTGGTGGGTTTTTGAGCATGAACTGCCTTTTTAAAATTATGTCACAGTTTCGATCGGATTCAAGTCCTGACTCCAAAACCTTCATTTTGTTTGTGTGTGGATCATTGTCCTGCTGCAGAACCCAAGTGTGCTTCAGCTTGAGATCATGAACTGCTGGCTGGACATTCTCCGTCAGGATTTTTTGGTAGAGAGCAGAATTCATGGTTCCATCAATCACAGTAAGTCATCCAGGTCCTGAAGCATCAAAGCCATGGGTGCAATTTTTGCCCCGTCTCTTTCTTATGGTTGAGTCATGAACTCTGACCGTAACTGAGACAAGTGAGGCCTGCAGTTATTTAGATGTTGTTGTGGACTCTTTGTGACCTCTTGGATAAGTCCTTGCTGCGCTTTTGGGGTAATTTTGGTAGGCTGGCCTCTCCTGGGAATTTTGTGGATAATAGCTCTCACAGTGGGTTGATGGAGTCCCAAAGTTTTAGTAATGGCTCTGTAACCCTTCCCAGGGCTAGGTAGGTTTGGGTTTTTTTCCCTTAATAAATAAAATAATCACTTAAAAATTGCATTTTGTGTTTACTTGAGTTATCTTTGTCTAACATTTAAATGCATTTGATAATTTGAAACATTTAAGTGTGACCAATGTGCAAAAGAATCAGAAATCAGGAAGGGGGTAACTACTTTTTCATGGCACTGTATGTATATATCACATATGTATAATGTATTCATGTATAATGTTTTGTCAAATTATTTTTTTTTATGTTGGATTGAAAACAAACAGTATTCTTTTATTAGCATTGACACAAGTTGTTGCAGCCCTAGCTTTACTTGCTGATTTCCTGATTTGTTGATTTGACTTACTGTATATTTTGTATTGTTTGCATTCGTAGATGGCGGCCGCTGGTGCAACATTGAAGAAGAGGACGTGGAACCTCCTCAACCAAAATTCAGACCTTTGAGGGAAGTAGGCCCCCAGCTGAACCGAACTGCCAAATACACCCCTCTTGAACTTTTCCAGCTTTTTTTCTCCACAGAGGTCATTAATTTGCTTGTCAAAAACACCAACGCTTATGGCAAACGTGAAGAAACAAACTGGGTTAACATCAAACATGCAGACATGTACTCTTACATTACTCTGGTCCTTTACATGGGTGTTGTGCCTTTAAAAACTTTACAAGACTATTGGAGAGGCTCACGACTTTACTGCCTGCCTTTTCCGTCCAACGTCATGTCGTGTAATCGCTTTAGAATCATTTCTCTCGTAACCTTCACATGAATGAACCGGACATAGAGGCATCTAATGAAAAAAAGAAAGGAACTCCAGAATATGACAAACTCTGCAAGGTAAGACCCCTTTACGAGCACATTCTACAAGCATGCCAAACTTTCTACCATCCCAAGCAACATCTTTCAATCGATGAGCGAATGGTTGCTAGCAAAGCAAGGATTGGCTTCAAGCAGTACGTCAAAAATAAACCTACAAAATGGGGATTCAAGCTTTTTGTTTTGGCAGATTCAAGTGGCTACACACTTAACTTCTTTGTCTATGAAGGAAAATTCGGCAAACCTTCAGGAAATGGCCAAAGCTATGACATTGTTATGCGTTTGCTTAAGTCGACCACACTGGGAACGGGATACAAGCTCTATGTGGACAACTATTACACAACTCCAAATCTGTTTCGCCACCTTCTCCAGAAAAAAATCTGGGCTTGCGGAACAATTCGCTCAAGTCTACGCGACTATCCCAAAGCTACACGGAATAAAATGCCCCCCAAAGCACCACGAGGGACGATGCGTTGGCTCCGGAAGAAAGAGTTGCTGTTTATAAAATGGTATGATGCCAGAGAGGTTTCGTTGTGCTCGACAATTCACAAAGCAAGCACAACCGAATTTGTCAAGCGCAAGGTTAAAGATTCAAAAGGCAGGTGGACTGAAAAACTAGTTCCTGTCCCAGATTGCATCAAGGATTACAACCAACACATGGGAGGCGTGGATTTGTCTGACGCACTAATCAACTCCTACAATGTCATCCACAAAACCCAAAAATGGTATAAGACTCTGTTTTATCATTTTGTAGACATTGCAGCTGTGAACGCTTTCATTTTGCATCGGCAGCTGTGTACGATGCAAGATAAGCAAATGCTTACTCAGAAAGCTTTTAGAGAATCGCTCATTTTGGCTCTTGCCGAAATCGGATCCACTCCACAACGTTCATCTTTAGCCACCTTTCTACCTGCAACTCCAGTAAAGCTACCTATAGCACCTGAAAAAAATGCTTCCCAATCCAATGGAGTCCCAAATTCTACAGACCCAAATGCTAAAGACACCAATAATTCCTCTTCTGTCCCTAGTTTGGTACAGATGGGACACCTACCAGCGGCTTTTTCGGAGCAGATAAAAGGAGTCCCGTCCAAATACAAAGGCACTGTTGGCAGGAGGACATGCATAGTGTGCCACAGTAAGACTCAAGTCTACTGCACCGTTTGCCTGAAAACGCTCTGCTTCAATAGCTCGAGGAACTGCTACAGACAGTGGCACAGGGACAATCTTGTTGCTTCATGAAAAAAAACTTTTGTCCCAAAGTGAAAATTTTCAGAACGGATACAATTACTGTGATATACATTACAGTATTATTTTATTTAGACATAGGGAAAAAAAAATCCACTGCTGCAAACTGAGTTGCATTCGAATGTTTTCTCACTTGGGAATCTATGCATCCTCCCTGAAGGGGCGTGACCCTCTATACTTGAAACGTTTAAGGGTTTAAGGTTGCTTGAAACTGACATGGCTGATCCATCTCATAACATTTGAATTTTGTGGCCTTTCATATTGTTCTATTGATTGGACTGGGTGTTTTTAATATATACTGATTTATTAAGCACCCTATTATGTAATTTATGTGATTTCCTTTTTTCCTGTTCAAAGTATACTGTAATCATGAAATGTATGTATGTACGGGGTTCATAGATCATGAATACCTGGGAAAAGTCATGGGAATTTATAAAACAATTTCCAGGTTTTGGAAAAAGGGATTTTTTTTTGGTCTTGAGAGAAAAGGTTTTGGAAAAAGGGATTTTTTTGGTCTTGAGAGAAAATTTGGGTTGCTGTGAATGGGCCATAACTTTGTCCCAGCCAACATTTTGGGAGATTGAAGTTTGCAGTCATGGAGTAAGGTGGTTGGTTTATTATGTTTAATGTTGGTTTAAAGACACATATGGGGCATTTGGGACATTACACCAGGTATGAGAATTGTTTATCACTATTAGCCTTATATACCCTGTTGAAGAATGTTAAACGGTGTAACTTGAATGCTGATTTGTTATTGAATTGCATCAGATATATTTTTGGACATACATGCCATACTGTGTTACTACTGCCATACTGTGTTACTACTGCTACTACTTCTGTATTAGTATTGATGCTGTAAAGTACATCTAAATAAGTCTGAAAATTAAATGTTTTTCAATATTTTTTTGTATTAGGATTTTACACTTTAATAGACCCTTTTCACGCGGTGCGTCACACAACCGGAAGTAGCAAAACGCTGTGTAAATTGACTTCCAGTCCCATTATTTTCCGATAAATTATATAAATTATGTATAGATATTCAATTCATTTTTTTATGATTCTTGTGGTAGCTACTATAATCCAGAGGTCTGCACTGATCAAACCAAAGGGAAGAGTAATCATCCTCACGAGTAAGGGAAGTTCATAAACCAGCTGATAGATTTTAGGGACTATTTTTTACAGGGCCAGCCTAAGGCACACCTGTGCAATAATCATGCTGTCTAATCAGCATCTTCATATGCCACACGTGAGGTGGATGGATTATCTCGGCAAAGGAGAAGTGCTCACTTACAGATTTAGACAGATTTGTGAACAATATTTGAGAGAAATAGGTCTTTTGTGTACATAGAAAGTCTTAGAAATTTGAGTTCAGCTCATGAAAAATGGGATCAAAAATTAAAGTGTTGGTGTATATATCTGTTCAAATCCATTTGTCACACTACTGAAATCAAACTCAGATTTCAAAAGGACCAGACAAATTCTTTAGTCTGGCATTTTGTATTCCAAACAATCAAATAAGTCCTGTCCCTATCCATGTATGCTACTATGCCTTCTGGATATACAGTATGCCGAAGGTAAAATTCACTGTGTTCAAAGCTCTGCACTTTAAATGAAAGCTTGTTTCCAAATGCCTAACCCAGGGGATTGTCAGACCACTACAATGGAGTATGTTGAAGCAAACAGAGTTCAGCAAGTGTTCTATCATTGGGTCTAGTGCATGTTTTGTGTTTCACTGTGAGCCAATCAGACGACTTTCTCTCTTGTCATTGGGGACCTCTCTCTGCGGGACGTCCATCACACGAAGGTCGAACCAGTCCTGCAGCTGCTCGGTATTAACACTCAGCCTCTCGTTGCAGCCATCTGCCAGCACCGCTCAGATATACTCTCACAACTCAAAGGCGAACAGTGCAGGCCTCGTTTGTCGCTCGAATGTGACGACCTTACGTCCACGAGGCTACGCTTAACACCTGCTACTACACAACCGTCGTCCATCTTTACAACGCCTCTGACATTTTAGATTTAGTTTGAAAACAAGCTGAAAAAGAGGGTTTACTTAACGCCTTCATGATTTGATGATATTTTGACAGGATTTTATCTAAACATTGGCAGGGAATTGATATTTGTCAGTAGTAAAAGTATGATAGCTGCCTTAATTCGAACACTAGCCTGAGGGAAGAGCCTAACAAGACTTCCTCTGAATAAAAAAATGCTTCCTTTTTAAGCCTGTGCCTGCAAAAATTTATATTTGATTGTCAACATTTTTTGTCTTTTGTATTTGCATCATAAATTTGACCCACTGAGCATTCAGAAAATTGCATATGTAATTAAAACCCATTATATTGGGGACATCCCATGGAGATGTTATTAGACCAGTATGGTGAATTAGTAATGGCTGCAATTTATTTTCAATTGGCACAATAGCATTACTTTTCAAATAATTTAAAATAACCAAAGTTCTGAACTACAAAGTAAATGTATTGTTAATGCACTTTAAAGGCACACTGCATAAGTTGTGGGCTACATTTTCGCTTCAAGATGGCCCTTACTACGCTGCATTTACATTACACTACCGACAAAGAAAGAAGACAAGCAAACTGATCCCTGGTAGTGAACTTTGAGACTGACACGCTACAGTATGATATGACAATATAACTTATATGCAGGTACATCTCTGTTAGAGTCCTGTCTGAGTTCGCTGTTTGCGTGTGTAGTAGGCTAAATGTATCATGTTCAATGCTCAATCTACAAATGCTTTACTTCAGAAAAGAGAATTTATCACTTGCTAGAGTTATTTGAGAGTTTGTGAAGTTACGACTTTATATCGCTAAAACGAATGAAAGAGAGAAATGTGTTTGTCTTTGTCTCCATTCATCTAAAAATGTAGTGAACTTTGATAAAAGCTAACATGGACCTATAATGTAAATGTAAAATACAGTCAGTACTGTCCCTGTTAGCCCCCGAAGAAATAATAGTTACCTCACAAATAATATATTAATAGGATATTATAATAATAACACACGTAGAATCAGTAACGTTATGACCAGACATCACACTGCAGCCTGCTGTCAGTAAAAACATTTTACAACATACATTTGAGATAAATCAGCCAGTTACAGTTAGTCCTGTTTATTTCTACCAGAGTTTGGGGTTTTAGCTTGTTTCACAAAATTATTTTTTCCCAGTCTTCAACCATCTTCAGATCTGCTTTTGGAGAAGAGTGAGTCCAGAGTCAGAGACAGAGTGAGAAGAAGAAGAGAGGAGAGCAGCTGCAGGACACAGCTCAGAGGCATGTGTTTTATCTGTCAAAACTATAATATAACATACATTTATGTTTGTGTTGTAACTATAGTTTTATGTCCTACAGCAGACTTGTCCAGGCTGACTCTAAAAGGATGAAGAACAAGAGGACACTGCTACAGACAAAACACTTCATCCAGAGCCATACAGTCTACAGACTGAACAGAGAGAAAGTGTCATGATATATGAAGTATTTATTTGGTTTATGGTATTTTTTGTCATGTTTCATATAATCATGTCAGGTACAGCTGATTAGAGCTAGATTATCACGTTTGAATGTCCACAATACAGTAAAGGTGGTGTACTGTAGAAATGGTCACACTACATACACTACAGAGTCATGTAGTGAGTGTGGTGTAAAAACTCCAGAGCAGTTCTTCTGAGTGCAGCTGTAAACACACAGACAGCAGTCCTTTACATCCTCAGGCCGGAGACCGAGGACTCTGTGAAGAGAGCTGTAGGTCTCCGTCTCATGTGAACAAATCACTGTACATTTTACAGATGCTGGTTGAGGGCTGTAATTGTAGTAGTTCTCCAGAAGTCGTCCAGTATTACCTTCTGCTCTCTTTCTAAACGAACAGAAAAAATAGAGAATATAGACTTTATAAATCATTAAAATAAACAGTAAACCACTGAGTGCAACAGGTTCTACTGTATGTTACACTTTTATTCTCTATTTACACTTTCCAGACCCTTACTGTGATCATTTCTGTAAATGTCTCCACTGTTGGTCGAACTCTAACAAAGCATTATCTTCTCCTATGTTCACAAACCTGAGCACAGCACTGACAGAAACTAAAGTCAAATGTTTTGGACAAAGCATTACCTGTTACAGCTCCGGTTATCTCAGGGTAAAGGTCAGCATCAACAGCAGCTGGACACAAAACAGAAGCTGTAAATGATTATAAACCGAGCTAATACAGAAAGACACACTGATAGCACTCACAAAGCTAATGAACAACTAGCAACTTCCCAAATACATTATTACAAAATACATAGTGCTCTGACAAGAGACACTCATTTGCAGAGCTATAAAGCTTGACAAAAACAACAATTCTTCATTTACTTCAGTGTTTTTGCGGCCTATGGAGGGTGAAGGTAATAAACTTGTTTTATGTTACAGCGGTATGAATACTAATTGGCAGTTGTAGCTTTAAAGCAGTGGAAACACAAAGCCATACGTTAGCGGTAACTTTATAACAGAACTAAATAAACCACAGAAGCAATGCGTGACTCATCAGAGAAAACTACGACACTTACCATCAGAAGTTCTCTGTTTGCACTGGGTTTGTTCTCGTAACTTGTCCAGCGAGTGCAATCCATCCCAAAGTTCATCTCTGAAATGTTTTCCTTTTTCTTTTCTTTTTTAAACCTCAGATGTAGTTCGGCTGTCAACTAAAAACTTTTATTTATAATATAAACAAACAACATAATCTTCATTCTTGGGGTATTTATTTGGAATTTCCTGCCTCTGAATTGTACCCCTCCTACTTTTATTCTTTGTACAACATCAAAGTCATCCAGTACAAATATAAAATGTAAAGCAATTTCCATGGGATTACAATCTCCATCAAAGACATAATTAAAAAAATTGCTCTTTAAATTAAAAAAACAAACAAACAAACAAACAAATAGCTTGACTTGGATTGTTTCTGTTAAAAATCATTGAGCTCTTCTGTCAAACCAAACTGGTGCTTCTCACAGCCAGCCACATTGGAGTCGATGCTGCCGGCATCAGGTGCATGGAGCCGGGCCCTTTGTAGTTTGTGTTTAGCCCACAGCCACAGCAGAAATATTTTTTGAGAGGAAAGCACTTGCTGAGCTTCCTGCTGTTGCTACGAAACTAGTGGAAACTGCTTTGATACGTGACAGTTCACTTCCAGTAGAAATATTTTTAACCTGCATGTGCTCTCTACTGTCTTACAGATACTGTATTGACATGAGGAAAATCTAACAGCTTTTATTGTGAAAATCTGTCTTTGCAGGGTGAAGCAGTGGATCCTACAAAAAATATTCAGAAACAGAATTTATAACGTAGATGCGTGGCTATTAATTAAAATAAAGAAGAGAGTAAATCCTCGTAACGGTATGAGAGACTGGAGTTATACCACTGCAATAAACTGGAGGAAGAACATATTTCATGTTTATTTCACGCTTTCTGACTTGTAAATTTGGAGAGCTCCAGCAGTTTCAGACATTTAAGGGACTCGCTAAGTAATGTCACTCTGCTCATGAAAAACGCAAAATAAAATGCAATGTTTTAATGCATGAAGCATGAGCTGTGCGGCTCCGACTCAAAATCAACAAAATCAGCTTAGCTGTTGCTAATAAATGTTAACTTTGTTTTTTCTCAGCATGCAACTGTTTATCACAAGAACAAGACAAGCTTAATTTGGAAAAAAAAAAAAGTACATACATTGTTAATTTGACACTCTGCTGCTCCTCATTTCAGTTTCCTGTGGATAATTTGGCTGCACACTTGAGCTAGTGATGGAAAACAAAAATGACACGCTGCTAAATGGACAATTCTGCTTTAAGAGAGACAGGATGGTTCACTGAGTACAGTAATATGTGTGATTTACAAAGCAGATTTAAATATTCTGTAAGGTGCTTAATTACACAAGTTCACACAAATTGACATTTCAAACATTCAAAGTTCTGAAAGGTATTCCACTTGTTGCACTGGTTTCTCAGTTAAGTTATTTTTAAGTTATTTGTCAAATCATTTTTGCATTCATAGACTGGGCTGTCATAGTGACTCAGTTTTGAAGGCTTAACAATCCAAAATTAATACTTTTCTATGTACAACTTATTACAATTTACATGCTACACAAAAGTTAAAGAATAGCAAAGTTAAATGATTTAAAATAAAGTTAATTACCTTCTGTTAAATTGAAGATTCAGTGTGTTTATTAAAACCTAACAAGTTAATTAATTACAATTACAGCACAGCACCCCTCCTCCAGGCCTGGCTCAGGGGTGAAGCGGTGATGACTTTACTTCACGACCTGTGGACCACATCTGGCCCTTGAACCATCCCTGTCTGGAAGGAGGCTTGGAATTAATCCAAGAGTGTATACTACACACATAGTACAGTACAGTACATAATAGAACCATGGTGCTTTTATTTTGAAGGCACACCAATTGACATCTTTGGGTCATGTACACGCTGTTGCTGACTGTTTGGCGAACACAGGACATGCATTGTGGCTATACTGTTAGCATACAATGATGTCATCCCAGATTAAAAAGAGAAAGATGAATGCAGAATGCAGACCTTTCCACAAGGAATGGACTTTTAAGTATTGTTTACTGACATCAGCGATACTACTGTGTGCTTAGTCTTTGGGGAGTACATTGCGGTGCAAGCATAAAAGCTCCTCTGTGGTGGAGATGTTAGTACACCCAGTTTGAGTGCAGGAGATGCTGCTATCCAGGCTCACTGTTCCACGCCGTACTGAGAACATCGTGGGGAATCTGGAGCTTCAGTTGCACACCATGAGGGGCATATTTGATTTCTTCTCCGTTGCCCTGGACAACTACTGTGATGTCCGCTTGTTCAAAGAGATAGCTGGATGGTTTGATAAACTGTTACTTAAATGTGAGAGGTTGGTGGGAGTTACAAAAGATGGCTGCCCAGAGCTAACTGCAGAAATTGTTTAAATCGGTACTGAAAATAAGTCATGTTTTGGATGTAGTAAAGACGTGAACTTTATCAGAGCAAGAGCTATGAATAACAGGAAGTGTGTTGCACTTTTAAAGGAGCATGAGACTGAACATAGTGACATAGGGTATCATACAGCTGTCAGGACTTCCCAGAGCATTTTATTGCATTAATTAATAAACTAAATATGAAACTTCAGGGTAAGGGTCTCTTTGTACTTGAAATGTACAACATGGTGAAGGCTTTTATGAAAAAAAAAGTTCCTTTCAAGCCAATTGGAGGGCAAAAATACTCACTCACTTGCCAACACTGAAAGAAGACTCACCATCAAATACCCAACTCCACAAATACTCAGCCATGTTAGGGGCCTACATGTTGAGTTTCAATGGCAATTTGCAGACTTCAAAGCTTTTGAAACTTAAATGCACATTTCTTCACCCTGGACTTTCATGGAGGAAAATGCTCCGAAGATGTTGGTTCTTTTTGCTTCCATCTTTTAACAAATTTTCAAATTAAAAGTTTACAAATTAAAATAAAGATAGAGATCCCTGATGAGCACTTGTCAGCTGTCCTTTGCATCTACACCTCAGGTATTCAGAACGGTTTCAGGGCTCTCATTAAA
Source organism: Rhyacichthys aspro (assembly GCA_036850595.1). Taxonomy (NCBI): domain Eukaryota; kingdom Metazoa; phylum Chordata; class Actinopteri; order Gobiiformes; family Rhyacichthyidae; genus Rhyacichthys; species Rhyacichthys aspro. The sequence goes on along the minus strand of JAWCTZ010000323.1, from coordinate 23,235 downwards.
TCTATTAAATTCATTTTTATGTGATGTATTTGCACAAATGGTAAAGACAAAGACTTCACTTCAGTTAAATACAGTAGATGCCATTATGTATTCTGTATGAATGCTGTAGCTCGTCCTTGTTTCCCTTTGCAGTGGCAGCTTATCTCAGTGGCAGTGGGGCGTTAAATTAGCACCACGACAGTTACAAGCAAAGGTTGTTGGCAGGTTTAATTGTCAGCGGTTAAATATTGTAAGTGTCCTGGCACAGCATTGCCTCATAAAGTGCCGCTTCTGTCACACTCCGAGGAGCAGAACAGCAAATGACTAGAGCAGGGGAAATCCTCGGCATGTTTTGCTGCGAGATTCTGAGTTTAGATTGATATGGGGTGAATTTGGAGCACAGAAGAATCCCGATGGTGACAGAGAGGACTGGACTGAGACTTACACCGATTCGCAATATTTACATTTGCAGGAAAACATGTTCAAAAACTGATTCTGTCTTTTGAGGTATCTGATTCCAAAATTGTTGATACAAAATTCAAACGCAACAATCTTCCCATTGCCAATTTGCAGTAACACGACAACATTATGACACAATCCACATTCACACGGAGCTGCCCAGAACAGTGTAGTACCTATGCCAGACCAGTAGGGGGTGGGTTTTCTTGTTGCAACTTCTGCTACCTCCAGTTCAGTAAAGATTTTGCTTACTCTTATGTGTTGTGTCTATGATGTCATCGCTGGCTTTAAAGTTTACATGAGAGCGGAGCGGCAGCCACAAGAAAATGAAAACACCTTCTCGGCTGGATTTAAAACGTTTGGATTTTCATGGAGTGAGAACCATGGCTTTGTGTAAATGAGAGGCCAAGCTGCAACAGAATCATTGTGGTTTCAGCAAAACCGGCTGTCATACGGCCTCTAAATTGTAATCTTCAGTCTCTAATGTCAAACAAAGTTAATTTATTTCTCAGTATGTTCAGCTAATAGGCAACCTTGTATTCAGCCTTCAGCTTTCTTTTTGTTTTTTTTGTTTTTGTTTTGTTTTTTTACCACTATTGAAAGATCATGTGTGGTGTGTGTAGAAAAGAGTCTCTGTTAATACATTTATTGTACTGATATATTTGGCAGACACCATTTGCCAAATACAAATCTAACAATGACTATGTTTTTGCTCTGTCTTTAAATGGGCCACAAACAGAGGGCGTAGTAGTGCCTTACCACATTTGTTTTTACAAACTGTAGTAATGCCTTTGTACAGATTATTTTAAATGGTACAGTACATATCCATGTATAGACGTGGTGCTTATCTGACAACATATAGTGCCATTAAAAAGTGAAAATGATTTCTCATTCTTTTGCACATTTGTCACTCTCAAATGTTTCAGATTAAATACAATATTAGTCAAAGATAACTCAAATAAACACAAAATGCAATTTTTAAGTGATTATTTTATTTATTAAGGGAAAAAAGCTATACAAACCTTCCAAGCCCTATATGAAAAGGTAGTTGCCCCCCTTGTTAAATCATGAATTAACAGATTCACTAAACAATTCTATAATATATATATTATAGTTAATATATATTTTAGTCTGGGAAGGGTTACAGAGCCATTACTAAAGCTTTGGGACTCCATCAACCCACTGTGAGAGCCATTATCCACAAATGGAGAAAATGGTGAACCTTTCCAGGAGTGGCCAACCTACCAAAATTACCCCAAGAACAGCGACAACATATCCAAGAGGTCACAAAGAGTCCACAACAACATCTAAAGAACTGCAGGCCTCACTTGTCTCAGTTAAGGTCAGAGTTCATGACTCAACCATAAGAAAGAGACGGGGCAAAAATGGCATCCATGTCAGGGTTCCAAGGCAAAAACAACTCCTGACCAAAATGAACATAAAGGCTTATCTCACTTTTGTTAAAGGTTTTAGGGAAGGTTTTGGAGTGGCTTAGACAAAGCTCAGACTTGAATCTGATTGAAATACTGTGACATGACTTTAAAAAGGCAGTTCATGCTCAAAACCCTCCAATGTGGCTCAATTAAAACAATTTTGCAAAGGAAAGTGGGCCCACATTCCTCCACAGTGTAAAAGACTCATTGCCTGTTTTCTCAAACATTTGATTGCAGTTATTACTGCTGAGGGTGGCACAACCAGTTCTTAGGTTTTTTCACATAGGGCTAGGTAGGTTTGTATTGCTTTTTTCCCTTAATAAATAAAATCGTCACTTAAAAACTGCATTTTGTGTTTACTCTGAAACATTTAAGTAACAAATGTGCAAAAAAATAAGAAATTAAGAAGAGGGCAACTACTTTTTCATAGCACTGTATAGCATGTCCCAGAGCCTTTGGGAGTTATTCTAAAATACATTATTGAAGTAAAAATGCTGAAGTCAGTTTTATTTCTGCATTTGCAATTATCATCCAAAACACCTACAAAAACTGTTCATATTTTAGATGAAAGCACCCAGTTGTACACACACTCACCCTCATCCTTTGTCTAAGTTTGTGTAAGAGGCTAATGCAGTTCAATGACACTCGTTTAACTTTTCTCATTCTCCATCAGAGTCCAAGAGAAAGGCCAAGGACAGTGTCTGGGCTAAGTGACGCTGACTGATGTCCTCATAACTGTGCCATTAGCGGCGTGTTGAATATTATCATTAGTCCCTGCAGTCTCGGCTTTAATTAATGCACTGGGAACCGAGCTGTCGTCTCAGGAATGACTTCACCTTTAGGCCAAAACACACTCCACATGACCTTTTATTATCTGTGTTCACTCTCCAACTGCGGCCCACTTTAGGCGCTCAATTTAAAGATAGCAGTGCAAAATACCTCAAACACAGGATAAGTTTAATTTAGTTTAGAAATGCCCAGCTTGAATATCACTTATTTATACTTCATTTGCATTTCACCAATTTTTCAATATTTTTTTTTGACATAGGAAATGAAAAAATAAAATAAAGGTACCTGCTTAGCCTTTTTTGATGTCTCCACAGGATGTCAGGAGAATCACTCTCTCCTGACCTTTGTCTTCATACTTCATACAAACATATAGTCGATAGGTAGTGTGGGAGCATGGTATGATGCATATTTGCTCCATTTGCAGGAACTGCAAATATTTGCTTATAATTCATCCATGTTCTTAGTCCATCTTTGGCCCCACACGCACTGCTTATGTTCCACCAAAAACAAATCCATCCATGGCTCAGCTTCAACCCTTTGCTCCTTTTCTCATCCTTGTTTATTCCTTTCATTTCATCTTTTCGCTGTTGGCGCTCGTGGCACAAATCCTGGAGCCAGAGGCCTCTACGGCTCATTGCTTTGCCTCGGTCTGTGGCCTAAAGCGCTCAAACTTTCACTGGAATTGAGTCTAAAAAGCTCCCTGTGCAGACTTTAAAAACTTATTTGGAGCATCCTAATGGGACCGAGTGCAGATTATCTGAGGCGTGTTTTCTCTGCGGTCGCCCCGAGTGCTGTGGCAGATAAATGACAAATCACTATTCCCCGGTCTCGTATTAGCAGCGCACAACCACTCAGACAGTTTTAGTCATATTTACTCAGCTGTCGCACCAGGGACATCACTTATTTCTATTCTCAAGGCTCATTTTTTTACAAATCAGTGTCATACTTAAACCCTCAAACCAACCCAGTTCCAGCTGTTATGTACAAAGCAAAAACAGCACTAAATAAAGAAAAGGAATCATTTGTCTCATGGATAATGTAATTACTGGAAAAATAAATGGTAACTCTGATGAGGGTTTAGAAATTTTGAAGAGCTCAAAAAGCCAATGCATGGTGGCATCTCACACCTCTTAATAGTAGGTTGTGTCTCCACAATCTAATAACAACAGAACTGTGCAAACTACACGTTTTTAATCGGGTCAGGATCAGAATGCCTTTCTTGTCATTTTGCAATGCATGCAAACCATGCATCTCATTGGTGAAGTACATAAAGAACTTATGTGCAAGTTTAAAATGTTAGATTAGAAACAATTTCCAACAAGAGCAACTTTATACATCAAGATATTAATAAAACCTTCAATATGAATACAACTAGTACAACTATAAATCAATAAATACTTCACATTTTAATTGAATTATTCTCACGGAGAGTTCACACTTATTTCTATTACTGTATTCTATTCTCTTGTTTAAATACATTACTTTTTTTCTTATAAACATTCTACTACTTTACAACTTAACTATTCGTTAAAGCATTTATTGTAACAGGAAGCAAAGAGAGAATTTCATTGTACAGGGAAACATTTCCTTTGATGTTTTCATTCGACAATAAATGCTTTGAAACGTTAGCTTGTATTAACATTGATTTAACCAGAGCCCAAAATCATTTCCTGGTTTTGAGGCATTTTCAGGTTAATTCAGCCCTAGGCTGTGGTATATGGTCAATGGGTTTAATTGCACAAGGCAAAGAACAATTAACCTCTAATTAGAATAATTAGGCCCGAGCCGGCGGTAGGCCGGGAGGGCCTATTATAATTGTATGCGTCCGTTATTATTATTATTATTATTCCGCTTTTTTCTGCTCTTTGAGCGCAAATTTCGCCCCCTGAACATGCACGAAAACTCAGGAAACTTGGCCCAAAATTCAACCCCGGCGAAAAATTAATTTACATGGAGTTCGCGAGAAAAAATACGAAAAAATGACTCAGTGGCGACCCCTGCAAAATCAAAATACATTGGGCCTATGGAAAGTGAAAGTGCATTTTTTCCAACATAGGCTAACGCAACTTGGTACATACATAGCCTATTGGAAGGCAAACAAAAAATTATATTATGGCCTGACCTGAAACCAAACAGGAAGTCCGCCATTTTGGGTGGAATATGCAACGCCCAAAAATCGCACCCTCATTCACAATCTAATTTCTCGTAGGATTTTCATCCAAAAGGCTCTAAATTTGGTCAGAATCATCTAGACACATGAGCCGACAAAACTTATCAAATGGTTTTTTGATATCTTAATGGATGTGGCTGCAACGAGGCCCTAACGAGGAGGCCATTTTTGGGAAAATAAAATCTCCTGTAACTTTCACAAACATTGTTGGATTTAGTTGGACCCAATGAAGCGTTTGTGCACATTAATGACCTGAACACAATGATATGCAAATTATAGGGCTGTCTTTAAAACTGGCTCTCCAGCGCCCCAAATAATTTATAATGGGGCCAAAATTTAGTTTGTCGTAGAGACACGAAATTTGGTACACACATCCCTTATCTCATGACGAACAAAAAAGCCAATCACAATGACCCAGTATCTACAATTGTGTTGCCGTGGTAACACCCAAAATATGTAATGTAAATGAATGGGAGAATAAATTGAACACTAAACTGAGTTCTTAAACGTATCACAATGTGCACCAAACTTTACCCAAAATTCAAGACCATTGATTAATATTTTTTTGCAGAGCCATTAAAATCTAAAGAAAGGGGGCGCAATAGCGCACCCTGGAAAATGGAAAATACATTGGGCCTATGGAAAGTGAAAGTGCATTTTTTCCAACATAGGCTAACGCAACTTGGTAGATACATAGCCTACCGTAAGGCAAACAAAAAATTATATTATGGCCCGACCTGAAACCAAACAGGAAGTCCGCCATTTTGGGTGGAATATGCACCCCAAATCGCACCCCTCATTCCCAATCTAATTTCTCTAGGATTTTCATCCAAAAGGCTCTAAATTTGGTCAGAATCATCTAGACACATGAGCCGACAAAAATTATCGAATGGTTTTTTGATATCTTGATGGGTGTGGCTGTGACAAGCCCCTAACGAGGAGGCCATTTTTGGGAAAATAAAATCTCCTGTAACTTTCACAAACATTGTTGGATTTGGTTGGACCTAATGAAGCGTTTGTGCACATTAATGACCTGAACACAATGATATGCAAATTATAAGGCTATCTTTAAAACTGGCTCTCCAGCGCCCCAAAAAATTTATAATGGGGCCCAAAAATTTAGTTTGTCGTAGAGACACGAAATTTGGTACACATCCCTTATCTCATGACGAACAAAAAGCCAATCACAATGACCCACTATCTACAATTGTGTTGCCATGGTAACACCCAAAATATGTAATGTAAATGAATGGGAGATTAAATTGAACGCTAAACTGAGTTCTTAAACGTATCACAACGAGCACCAAACTTTACCCAAAATTCAAGACCATTGATTAATATTTTTTTGGCAGAGCCATTAAAATCTAAAAAGAGAAGCAATAGCGCACCCTGGAAAATGGAAAATACATTGGGCCTATGGAAAGTGAAAATGCATTTTTACCAACATAGGCTAACGCAACTTGGTACATACATAGCCTATGGCAAGGCAAACAAAAAAATATTATGCCTCACCTCAAACCAAACAGGAACTTCGCCATTTTAGGTGGACTATGCGACGCCCAAAATCGCACCCCTCATTCACAATCTAATTTCTCGTAGGATTTTCATCCAAAAGGTTCTATATTTGGTCAGAATCATCTAGACACATGAGCCGACAAAATTATCAAATGTTTTTTGATATCTTAATGGATGTGGCTGCAACGAGCCCCTAACGAGGAGGCCATTTTTGGGAAAATAAAATCTCCTGTAACTTTCACAAACATTGTTGGATCTGGTTGGACCCAATGAAGCGTTTGTGCACATTAATGACCTGAACACAATGATATGCAAATTATAGGGCTGTCTTTAAACTGGCTCTCCAGCACTTTAAAATGTGACATGCAGTCCTGCCCAAAACGTTTGTCCACGCGGTTGCGAGTGGAGGTGACACGAGTCTTCCCGAGGACACGTGCCTGCGGTCGCCAGGGAGGCGAGGGCCTTTATCGCTTGCTTGCGGCTTTAATTATTATTATTCCGCTTTTTCTGCTCTTTGAGCGCAAATTTCGCCCCTGAACATGCACAAAAACTCACGAAACTTGGCCCAAAATTCAAGCCCGAAAAATTAATTTACATTGGGTCCAAAGGAAATATATAAAAATGACTCAGTGGCGACCCTGGAAAATCAAAATACATTGGGCCTATGGAAAGTGAAAGTGCATTTTTTCCAACATAGGCTAACGCAACTTAGTATATACATAGCCTATGGCAAGGCAAACCAAAAATTATATTATGGCCCCACCTCAAACCAAACAGGAAGTCCGCCATTTTGGGTTGAACATGCGACCTCCAAAATCGCACCCCTCATTCCCAATCTAATTTCTTGTAGGATTTTCATCCAAAAGGCTCTAAATTTGGTCAGAATCATCTAGACACGTGAGCCAACAAAAATTATCAGACAGTTTTTTTTTATTTTAATGGGTGTGGCTGCAACGAGCCCCTAACGAGGAGGCCATTTTTGGGAAAAGAAAATCTCCTGTAACTTTCACAAACATTGTTGGATCTGGTTGGACCCAATGAAGTGTTTGTGCACATTAATGACCTGAACACAATGATATGTAAATTATAGGGCTGTCTTTAAAACTGGCTCTCCAGCGCCCTCTAAAAATTTATAATGGGGACCAAAAATTTAGTTTGTCGTAGAGACACGAAATTTGGGACACACATCTCTAATCTCATGACGAACAAAAAAGCCAATTACAATGACCCCCTATCTACAATTGTGTTGCCGTGGTAATGCCCAAAATAGGTAATGTAAATGAATGGGAGACTGAATTGAACACTAAACTGAGTTCTTAAATGTATCAGAAAGTGCGCCAAACTTCACCCAAAATTCAAGACCATTGATTAATAATTTTTTTGGGCAGAGCCATTAAAATCTAAAAAAAGGGGGCTCAATAGCGCACCCTGGAAAATGGAAAATACATTGGGCCTATGGAAAGTGAAAGTGCATTTTTTCCAACATAGGCTAACGCAACTTAGTACATACATAGCCTATGGCAAGGCAAACAAAAAATTATATTATGGCCCCACCTCAAACAAAACAGGAAGTCCGCCATTTTGGGTGGAACATGTGACCTCCAAAATCGCACCCCTCATTCCCAATCTAATTTCTCGTAGGATTTTCATCCAAAAGGCTCTAAATTTGGTCAGAATCATCTAGACACGTGAGCCAACAAAAATTATCAGACAGTTTTTTTTTATTTTAATGGGTGTGGTTGCAACGAGCCCCTAACGAGGAGGCCATTTTTGGGAAAAGAAAATCTCCTGTAACTTTCACAAACATTGTTGGATTTGGTTGGACCCAATGAAGCGTTTGTGCACATTAATGACCTGAACACAATGATATGCAAATTATAGGGCTGTCTTCAAAACTGGCTCTCCAGCGCCCCCTAAAAATTTATAATGGGGACCAAAATTTAGTTTGTTGTAGAGACACGAAATTTGGTACACACATCCCTAATCTCATGACGAACAAAAAAACCAATCACAATGACCCCCTATCTACAATTGTGTTGCCGTGGTAATGCCCTGAAATCTGTAATGTAAATGAATGGGAGACAAAATTGAACACTAAATTGAGCTCCTAAACGTAACAGAAAGTGCACCAAACTTCATCAAAATTCAAGACCATTGATTAATAATTTTTTTGGCAGAGCCATTAAAATCTAAAAAAAGGGGACTCAACAGCGCACCCTGGAAAATGGAAAATACATTGGGCCTATGGAAAGTGAAAGTGCATTTTTCCGACATAGGCAAACGCTATTTGGTACATACATAGGCTGTGTCAAGGCAAAACAAAAAATATATTATGGCCCCACCCAAACCAAACAGGAAGTCCGCCATTTTGGGTGGAACATGTGACGCCCAAAATCGCACCCCTTCATTCAAATTTTAATTTCTCATAGGATTTTCATCCAAAAGGCTCTATATTTGGTCAGAATCATCTAGACACGTGAACCAACAAAAATTATCAGACAGTTTTTTTTTTATTTTAATGGGTGTGGCTGTGACAAGCCCTTAACGAGGAGGCCATGTTGGGGAAAATAAAATCTCCTGTAACTTTCACAAACATTGTTGGATCTGGTTGGACCCAAAGAAGCGTTTGTGCACATTAATGACCTGAACACAATGATATGCAAATGATAAGGGTATCTTCAAAATTGGCTCTCCAGCACTTTAAAGTACGACATGCAGTCCTGCCCAGGATGCATGTCCACGCAGTTGCGAGCGGAGGCGATACGCAGTTTTCCCGAGGACACGTGCCCTCCGCGGTCGCCAGGGAGGCGAGGGCCTTTATCGCCGCTTGCGGCTTTAATTAAAGTTATTCTTTCTTGATTAAACCTTTTATTCCTATGCTCATTTGAAAACAATAGCTGTGTTCCATTTTTCAAAAAAAGAGATGAACCATTTTGTGTCCTGCTGCCTTTTATAGTTTGCTCTTTCTAAGTAATTTAGACAATCAGTCAATTTACTGGATTACTAAATGGTGAAGGCACCAAAAAATCTTGCTATGGTTAATTTAAAAAGCACAAATTTCAACATAGTTTTCAGGAAGCGTGACTTACCAATTCCCATTTTCACTAAGAAACTTGTATGCATGTTAGGTGTTTAAAGAATTTTTTGGTCCTGTAAATAATGCTTGGATATATGAATAACTTTTACAAGAAATGCTCAAGTTTGTACTTGTACTTAAAATTTCAAAGATATAATGTGCTACTCAGTATTATGTGTAGATGCATAGCCCCTTTTACATGTAGTTTTTACATTGTGGGACTACGTAACATTTACTCAGCAAAACTGTGGAAAAACAGCTTTCAAATATCAATGTTTCTGTGTTCAACCAGTGACGTCAGGCACACATTACTTTTCAGTTTGAATCACAACATCTTTCAGACAGAGCAGAGCACGGCAGACTTTGGTGGTGATTCAAAGCATTTTCTATGATGTGGTGAGTATGTTTTGTGCTTTTGCTTAACATCATATATATATATATATATATATATATATATATATATATATATATATATATATATAAAAACTTGTTTGGCAAAGAAGTATTCATCTATCCAGCTGCAAAAACTAATGCTCCTCAATGAATGGAAGCACACATTGGTCATGTACAACATTGAGCTTCTTCTGTTATTGTACTAATGTTGTATTGAACACACGAAGAACACGCTCACTTGGAAAGCACTGATTTTTGTGTTTGGTTTACAGTAAACATATATAGTATTCATAATATTAAATAATAGTCTTTCTATATTATTGAAAAATGTCCTTAAAAATTACCATAGGTTTCCTAAGTAAATGTTACTCCTTATTTTTAAGTGTATTACATCATTTTACATCACATGTAAAACAGAATAAGACAACGGTACCATGCACACAAGCAAAAAAGTGAAAAGCCAAGCAAGAAAATGTAACACCATTGTTGAATTAAGGAGACACTCAAGATCCAGAAACAAGTCCATAGGACAGAATAAATCAACAGAAAACACATCACAGCAACATGACTGACTTTAAGGAAGACTGCATGAAGTAGGCAATGAATGATGTCACGGTACAGCACTGAAAAATACTGGTGTGTTTATAAAAACTTTTGAGAAAAGTTCACTTCTGTGGAAGACCAATTTAACCTTTTTGGACTATTAGTCCAGAGCTACACGTACACAGATATTTTTATAAACAGATATTTTCTCTTTCTATTGATTGTTCATAAAAATATCTACATGAGAGTATTTGGGATTTCAAATTGAAGTTCACCTGTAACTAATGTTTTCTAATTCTCTATTTAGTCTGTGTAAATGTCTCTGCCGCTTTTGGAGTATTTAATAATCACTTTGTTAGGCGTTTTTTAAAAGTTTTTTTGTGGGTGAGCCACAAATGCATATTTAAAAATAAATGTGTGAATGTAGCTAGGGCCTTAGATAATACTTTTTTTTCAATTTCTAAATATTTTTTTATTGGAGTTTTGCAGTAACATGCTGAAACCCAGAGCACCCAAATGATTGTGACTCACTTCACTCTCCATTTTTTTCACAGATGCATCAAAGCTTGTGGGCACCTTTAAAGTTGAGTTATGAGCAGCACTATTTTGTCTTATAGGACGAATACACTCTCACAGAGGGCACAAAGTATGAGCCAAGATCGCTGTATTTAGCTCGTCCTTGTCTTAACGTTTATCTAAATTGATGTTTTTCAGCACTCAGCAAAAGTACAGGTTTCAAATGAAAACCTGGAAACACAGGAAGAGAACCAAGCACCGCTCTTTATTTGTTTCCACTCATTACACTGCTGTTTTAACACAGAGGAGCTCCCACAGAGAAACTGATTGATTCGTGGAAGTACAAACGCGGCCAATTACTCCTTAATGCCCCAGAGTGCCAGGCAATCGAGCTGCAGTCAAACAAGCCTCTGCTGCAGGCGTCACAGGCTGAATGTGGACGAATGAAGAAAATCTGAACAGCAACCAATCGATATGTTACTGTCAGCCGCACAACATTAACAGGAATGACTTTTCAATAAAGTGAAACGTGATATAAGATCACTCAATGTGTTAAAGAAACCAGTCTGAATCACATGGACAAGATATGTCTCTGCCAAGATATAATGAAGATATATACAAAATATATTGAAACAATACTTTGTTATTGTGATCTGGTAAACGCTCATTTTAGTTTTAGATAGACATCATCAAGCACCCTTTTAAAGGGCTGATACTGATCTGAGTTAACAAATACTTTATATATATATATAATACTGCTGCAAGTTTATAGTTTATATTATAAGGTTGGTACATGTTGATTATGCATACAATGCCCCCAGACAGTTTTACCCCTTACATACCCTAGAATCAGCTTTGCTTATACTTCCAATACCTCACAACCAGATAAGATAATTCTTCTAGTTTAGTCAATGTCTATCTGCATTTAATGAATTATCTGAATGTGTAATGTGTAGTACAGTATAAAATAAGTGAAAAACTACTAAATAGGAAATTATCACATTATATAATGTTAGATTAGAACAGGGGTGCACGGTGGTTAGCGCTCCTGCTTCACAGCAAGAAGGTCGTGAGTTCGAATCCCGGCCGACCCAAAAAACATCGTTGGCCGATTGTAGCCAACTCAAAACATCATTGGCTAACTCTGGTCTTTCTGTGAGGAGTCTGCATGTCCTCCCCGTGTCACCGTGGGTTCTCTCCGGGATCTCCGGCTTCCTCCCACCGCCCAAAGACATGCATGTATAGGTGAATTGGTGACTGTAAAGTGCCCCTAGTGGATGAATGTGAGAGTGAATGGTTGTCTGTCAATGTACGTCTAAGTGTCAGCCCTGCGACAAACTGGCCACTGTCCAGGGTGTACCCCGCCTAAGGCCCAAAGCAGCTGAGATAGGCTCCAGCCACCCGCGACCCCACGAGTGTGATAAGCGGTAGAGGATGAATGAATGAATGAATGAAAAGATTAGAACAGACGCACTTAATTTCATTTAAATGTAGAGTTAAAAGGGTGGGTTAGTAATTACTCTGGCATGTTGTAGTTATTTACTATAGAATTAACAGTTGCAACATGTATGTACTGTAATGTCATGTCCTCTACTGTAGTGCTCATAACAGTATACTATTTACCTTCACAGTAATAACAGATCTGTGATGATCCAAAGATATAGCTGATACAAACTGTGCTACCTCCAGGTAATGAGGCTCAGATGTCCTAACTGAGGTTGGTCGATGCAAAATTTAAAAAACTCCTGAAGCCTGTTGTGGATTACTAAAAATATCAGATTTGGAAATGGGTTGAAATAGCCAGAGTGCATGAGCAAAGAAGATGCCAGAACTGTACGAAAAAAAAAAAAAAAAGGAACATTAAAAACACTAGAAAATGGCGTTGGGTTGTTATAAAAAGAGAAACTTTGGGTTGCGATTAATTTTGCATTTTGAACTATGGATACCTCGCATATAATCATTATAATAATATAATAAACTGTTCTGCTATTTTTTCCTCTTCTATCCTGTGGTCACAGAGAACTTCTCACACAGTATGTGTGTGCTGTGGGATTTGACTTTACAGGAACCATGGAGATGTTTGATTGCATGGTTATGTTTGTTGAGAGTGACACACTTTATTAGATTTGGTTTTACATAAATGAGCTACTCTTCTCCATTACCGCTTTACTTAAACACAAACAAAACATCACTGCAAAAATGGACAGTCACTTTTGTAACACTGGCTTCTTCTTCATTTGTTTCTCATTACATCTCTTTTGGGACTGGTTTATTTTGGTAACAATTGTTCATTTGGGAAGACCTTCTCGAGCCGACGATGAGGGAATTGAGTTGTATGTTAGGCACTAACACAACAGGTTTGTGTTTTTGTAGAGCTCAAACAATATGGTAGCATTTTTTTTCTTCCTGCCTGCGATAAACAAGCTGTCAGCAACAACAACACACTTAATGCGCCTGTCCTATCATCACAAGGCGACAAGAGAGAGTACGAGACTCTGCTGGGATGCTGAGAATATCTCTGACACATAAACAAGAGCTAACAAGCATAATGAGCCTCTGATATAGACATTAGTGAACATAGAGGACTGCAGTCACTCAGCAAAGAACAATATGCTGATGAGACAAACTAAACAGAGGGGGAAAAATGCAACCACTTGGTTGGTAATGCTAATTACCACTTTAGCACACAAATCATCTCTTTTTTGATAGTCTCCCAAATTAAATATATCTATCGTTGGTTTCAGTTTTCTCACTTAAAGTTAGCTGTTTTGGTTTTCTTTTCAATGTAAATATGCTTCTAAATCAAAACAGACTTCTAAAATAAATAGTTTCTAACTGCATGTTGAAAAATAAATTGCATTAAACAAATAAGGCTAGAAGCTGTATTCACATGAGTGCTTCTTAATTCACAAGTCTTATTTATGTATGCAGTTGTTGTACTTTTGAGCCCAGTGCAAAACTGGACATTTTTGAACATGTGCATCCAAGCAAGGATCAAGCAGATTACATGTTAAGATCTCAGCATGTTTGTAATGTTATAACTCATAGAAAGCAATGCAGCACACAAACTTCCTGCTTGTATTCTGACAGTGGTGTTTAGACTCAACAGAACACACAACAGTCTCTTTATACAGCAGTATTTCTGAAGTATGTTGTCTACTCACTCAACAATTTGATTACTGCAGTATCTCACCCACTTCAAAAATAGTATACTATTTTGTGTGCCATCAAGAGCCTTGGTTGTGTAACTGTGCTGGACTTGGCCTCATTATAGTTCAGTTTGGTTCAATCTTGGTTTAAACCCTCATCTGGTTTACAGACGACAGGTCTAGACCAAATGAACAAGTCCTTCTGCTGTGGTCTGGTCCTCAATGCTGCATTAGAATAAATCTTGTATTGAGTATGGCATTATAGGAGACATTTAAAGCCCTCTCTGAAGCGCCTCTCTCTGAACACTCGGTATTGTGCGTTGCCCAGTGCACTTCATGTCCCAGCCCATTCTGCTTTTGATCACAGCTTATAGTGTTTACTGGATTGCGCTAGTTTTTTTGGAATTTTATACATTTTTGTTCAAATGGAAAGTGCCTCATTGATTCAGCCTTGGATTACACGTTTGAGCCTGACAGCGAGCATTTAGAGTCCCTGGAAGAGACTGGGGAAGCAAGGGTGAGAATGAGCATCTTTAAATGGTAAGTTGTCAATGGGCAAACTAACTCTAACTAAATATTCTTAATGCGTTTAACACATGGTTTCCTCCCACAGTAGAGAGTGATAATAAGTACGCAGTGGCTAATGCATTTTTTTTTGTGGCTGCAAATGTATCACAGGCTGCTCCACGCTGTACTTTTCAGGTCTTTATGGGAGACTTGCTGGGACGATTAGTGCAGCAGTCCTTTTAAACATTGTATAAGGTGTAGAGCAGGAGTTCTGTGCATCGGGACTTCTTAATTCCTGTAGCCTACCCGCAGTATGTTGACACCTCACTTTCTGATGCACGAGACTCCTCTGCACCTGTCCATAGCTCACCAGCTCTGGGGACAGCGGGCAGAGCACATTTACCAGTCCCAAACTAATCCACCACAAACCCGGATCCCACAGTGCGCCTCGCGACCATAGCCCCCTCCAGCCCTCAGTGCAACCACATATCACAATAGTAAATATCTAGTCGTTCTTTATTTTTTTCATTTTAGTTTATTCACTTATATTTATTTCATGTTTTGTAAAATGCTTTAGAAGAGTAAGATATTGAGAAGTAACACTGGAGAATCAGCATGTAGTAGCATGTTTTATGTTGAAATAAGCTTTAAACGATAAACTGTGACATAATAGCGAACTAATGTGGCTGCGTTGTAGCAAAGAAAACTATATGTTGCACACGTACAACACTCTGTGGCTTGTAAAGGGAAGTGACGCAAGGAGAGAGCCCGCCTCCTTGGATTGTTTCGTCACAGCTTTATGAGAAATGAGGAGTTTTTGCCAAAGTGGAGAGACTCTGCCCCATAACAGAGAGATCCTGCAGTTGCTTTGTTTCACACTTGAGTGGGTAGAGACCCCAAACACACAATAATGAGTGCAGAAAGGATGTAAAAGTGTGAATTTAGTGTCTCCTTAAAAAAAAGACACACATATCACAGGAAAGAGTATGTCCACCATTTTTTAAACTATATAAAAACATGTAATATCCCTTTGCAATGCACAAATTCTTGTATCTCTTGTAGTGTTTTCTCTTTTTCTTTTTGGTTTGTCCATTCTGTGGACCCTTTTCCAGAATGTTGCTGTCTCAGTGTGAGTGTAATGTCAAACTAAAGTGCATTTCAATAGCCACCATCTTTCACTCATACATTCCCAGCACAATATGGCCTTTTTCTCATTTGCCAAATGATGTCCCCTCTGCAGGACGTTATGATCTCCAGTGGCTCCTTTATTTTGTCTTCTTTCATGTTTTCACATTACATTCTCTGTTGATGTCCTGTGTCATTGTCAGCTTTTATTGTGAATACATTAGGGGAGAAAGGTTTATTCTCCATTCAAATGCTCTCCTGCCAGCCCAGTGGATTTTCTTGCAATTTACAATTTGTGTCCTTTTATTGCCCCTTGGAAATAGTCCAAAACCCTATGTTTGTCTTTGTCGTGACTGGAAAAACACATTTTTTTTCTGCAATGCTTCCTTCAAATCTCATTTAGCATACAAAATTCTGAATATTTACTGCTCACCGCTTACTCCCATTACACAATCAATTGCAGCACCACTTTTTGTGATTACGTTCAATGGAAAGCAAATTCCATGTGATGAGTTTGAGGTTGGATTATTTGGCAAGAACAAGACCAGAACAGGAATATGATTTTTTTTAAACAGTGCTGTTAAAATGTTGCGCTTGGTGATTCTTTTACAACAACAGTACTCCGGAGTTCATTGTGTGGTGTTCAACGTTCTTGTTTAAACCTCTAAATTACAATTTTGAAATCTTCGGTATCCATGTTAAGACATTTATCCCTTGTGCCTCTTGATGTATGTTATATGTCTTTACGTCCTTCTTAAATCTCAGTCTTCTCTACAAAACCTCACACTGGATGTCCTTCTTGCTACTTGTTCCTTGAGGGGATATTGATGTGACAACTTTCCACAAATAAGCTCAAACCTCAGTCTAGAGAAGTATGTAAGGACTCCTGGAGGTCAGTATTGTCGCAGCGCTGGCTCCTGTTTCGCTCTCTGAAGATGTCTGAAGGTGGATTTGATTAGATTTAGCGCTCTCTGCCATCTGTGTTTTCTGTTCGCAGCACAATTAATAAATCTAAATGTGATTAAAGCGGTGTTATGACACTCTTTGGTCGGTGCACGCTTGTCAGTCACCAGCCTTTCTCCTTTCTGCCCACAGTCTGTCCTCCCGCTGCTATTTTCTTCCGTTCTGGTTTAATAAGATTAGATCCCACTGTTCGGCCGACACATCAGTCCTCCAGGGGCTTTTTTTCTGTTTGTCGAGCTCACTTTTATTTGGCTGAACTCGGCACGATTTGTGTCTTTAACAGGCTCAAAGGACACGCTTTATGATGTCCTTGAGGTCCACTCCATTTCTGCTCACACTGGCTTGGTGTTTTTTTAAGATGCATTGTGTAAAGTGTAGTTTACAGTTGAACAAATGGAACACAACCAATTAATAGTGTGGAACAATAGTCCTTTTTATAGTTTCCTGAAACCTAGTGGGGTTTAACATTACTTCCTGTTCGTACAACGGTCCAAAGGGTGATTTAGAAAAATACAATAAAATTTAAAAAAATATGGATGAATCACAATGACTTTCCAGCAATATCTTGCTCATGCTATTGCTCTAACTATTTCTTTTCGTTGCCATTCTTTGAAATTATCAGTTGGATCATACTGGTCTGACACTGAACTCAGAGGTAAGGTAAGCTTGATGGTGAAATGAGCTTTAATCTTTTGGCGTCTTTAGCTCACTTGGGCAATATTACAATGAAATATTTCTCCATGTCTGTACACTTGGTCTGCTTTCACTATAGGCGAAAGGAGCTCTGCTATTCAATCACTCATTCACTCTCATCATGTTCGAGCGGTAAAGAGAAAAGAGGGGCAACATGCGCAGCAATTACTTCAGCTCTTTAATAATTAATGAGTCATTCGAACTCACTGTGTGTTGGACACCTGCATCATCAGAAACGAAATGACTGTCATCAAATGAACATAATGCCTTATTTGCCCAAAAGTAATGAAGAAAAGCTGATATAAACCAATAGAAAATGGGAATTGACCAGTATTTGATACTGAAAACCCACAGATAACACAGAAATGATCTAGCTCACACTCTAATCTGCAGCCACTGCCATGCTCTTCTTGGTTTATTTTTATTGTAATATTTAAACTGAACACTGTTTGGCAAGATGTTAATTTAAGACAATTTTCTGGATTTAAAAGGCCCGGCGAGTCATTAGCCAGTCAGTAGCTAAAGTTTGTGTGGTGAAATTCAGTTAAATATGAAAATGATTAGCAGATGTTCCTACAAGGCTCTAGCCTTAATAAGATTCAGTAAAGAGCCATCTTCCAGTTGCTCTATAGTTACAGGATGCGAAGCTGAGCCTGCAAACTGAGAGGCTCTGGATGTTGACAAACCAAATCAAGAGGAGCTGATACCCTCTGTTGTGTGTTTCCCAGCATCAGGCAGTGTTTCAAATAAAGTTAAAGGCCAGCAAAAAGAGAGGACGAGCACCAGGCCACACCTCCCCAAGTGAAACAGGAAGCCCTCTGCAGTGCTGTGTGCTTCATTGGAAATCCAGAACTGTCATTACTACTAGGGGTGGGACTCTTTTGGAATCTTGTGATTTGATTCGTATCGATTCTTGGGGGATTTTTTTTTTTTTTTGTTACTATTTGATTGTGTTGGATAGTCTTAAAGAAAGAGCAATACCACTGCATCAAAAACCTGAAATGTATTTTGTTTTCTTTTCAAAATTAAAATTAAACAACAGTTACAGTATAAAAATAAAAAAGTACAAATATAAAAAAATATTTTTACAAAACTGGTGATTGCACAAATGTAATAAAATAAGTTGCTAAATGCATATACAATGTGCAATAGTAAGAATAACTTGTTATTGTGTATTCAAAGTTTCCCACAATGCATCAGTAAAAATAGGGAGCAGCAATAGTCACTAGAGTCAAAATAGACCATAATGCAAATTATAGTTGGAGAGCAGCGCGACAGTGACATGTTCATCTGAACTCAGCAGGCTTGAATTAAAGGAGTTAGGGACACAAGTGTACAATTTGTGGAAAAGTATTTAGTTGTAAATTGTTATTAATAAACTGTTTCAGTGTTAAATCACTAACGTTAGCTGAACCTGAGCTCATACAGACGCACATATGAGAGCTTCTCTCTTGAGACAGAAAAGAGCTGCAATAATCCAGTCTGTTTTGGTCATAAATAGGACAAGGCTTGTTGAATAAAACATGTAGGCAGTTATTATTAATTGTTATAACACTAAAGTCTTGCCAGAGTCTATTACAAAAGTCCATTATCAGGGAGTTCAGATAACTTTTTTTTTAAATGTACGTGAGTCACATGACTATTGATGACAGAAAACAAACATGTACCGTTCACAAATTGAGTGCACTACATAGTCCTCCATATGGTGCAGCACTACATAGTGATTGAGAGGTCAGGAGGGATTCTGACTTGTCTTTCCTCTTCCATGGCTTGCGCTTTCCTCTGTCTGCACTCTGTGCCCACTCTAATTTGTCCTGGTGGTGCACAAACTCTCGAGGTTGGGTTCCGTCTTTTTAGTGCGAGGCCAGCAGGTTAGTTTTTAAAATCACATTTAAAAATATAGATTTTTAAACATTTTGAGTCGATTCAAATTGTAAGAAAACTTTATTTGAATTCATACATGAATCGTTTTTTCTCCCACCTAATTACTACTACTAATTTCAAAGTCAGTCAAGGTTAAAAAGTGGTTTTGTTCCCCTTCAAAACATGAAACAAAAACACAAGACAAATGTCCCTTAGAAGGGGAATGACTAACAGCCCAAATTCTAACTTGTATTAGGATAAACATTGGAATGGAGAATCTTAAGACAAGCATTAATTTAATCAAGCCTCAATGAGGAACTACAGCAAGAGAACACCTTCCCCCACAAAAGTCCCTGATCTAAACCTGCTCCAGACCAGGTTCAACTGGCTACAAACGTTTCCTGGAATTGATTCGGACTCATAATCAGTCTAAGGGCTATTCCATGAAGTGAACTAAGTCAATAAGCTTGACTAATTTTGATCTAGGGGGTGCACGGTAGCAGAGTGGTTAGCGCTCCTGCTTCACAGCAAGAAGGTCTTTCAACTCTGGTCTTTCTGTGGGGAGTCTGCATGTCCTCCCCGTGTCACCGTGGGTTCTCTCCGGGATCTCCGGCTTCCTCCCACCGTCCAAAGACATGCATGTATAGGTGAACTGGTGACTCTAAAGTGCCCCTACTGGATGAATGTGAGAGTGAATGGTTGTCTGTCAATGTACGTCTAAGTGTCAGCCCTGCGACGAACTGGCCACTGTCCAGTGTGTACCCCGCCTAAGGCCCAAAGCAGCTGGGATAGGCTCCAGCCACCCGCGACCCCACAAAGTGGGATAAGCGGTAGAAGATGAATGAATGAATGAATGAATTTTGATCTAACTGATCGTGAATCAAACACAGTCACCAAGAAACTTATAAAGGAAGTTTAGCTTGGTCCTTAGTCAGATAAATTTAAATATATAAAGTAAATATGAATATAAATCAATAAAGATGTTTGGGTTTTTTTCACAATTTAAACAGTCTTCAAGAGCATACATAAATCTGTCTTTGCTCCTTCTCAGTTTACTTTGTGACTTTGGTAAAACTCACTCAACGCAACAGCAGCAGTAGAAGTAAGTGTCTCATACTTCACTCCTTTCATTATCCTCACTTTTATCCTTCTGCTCTGTTGAACTGAGGTTAAAGGTGGTTCATCCCCGCGTTTACTCAGAGTGTTAATATATATGTTGGAGGAGGCTGTTGTTTCTCTTTGAGGCTCGACTTCAGTTTCTGCTGAAGCACAGTTCATTCACTCTGACTGCTGTAAGCTGTAAGATTCTGAGTCCACACTAGTCTGACTCCTATTTTATGCTAACACAAGCTATTTAAGGAGTTCCCTCTGACCATTGGATTACTTTTTTAGTAAATGCTAAACATCTTTCTTAAAACCATTAAAACTTACTGCATACTTGTAGCGCAAATATATGTTAATTTGACTTTCACAAACATATGAACATTTCTGGAAACATGACACGGATCCATTTAATTTGGGAGAAAGCCTTGAAGCTATAGGTCTTGTTGGAAAACTGAGGCTGCGGTGTTAGCGCTCACCAGAGTTTATATCATAATGTGTATTTCTGCAAACGCGTGCACATTTGTGCCGTCTCCATCTGAGATTAGGCAGATGGCTTTGAATATTAACGTGTTCCCACTTTGGATCTAATCAGAGGCAACGGGAACATGAGCAATATGTCGCAGCATCGAGACGCCAAAACGCACCGGCTCCTCACTGTCAGGGCAATTATGTAAGAAAGAACTGAATATGCATGTCATTTCTTAAAGGATGAGCCTAATCAATGCAATTCTTTAACTCAGAATAATCCTTAAAATGTTTGTTAAATAACCACAAACGTTATTGTCACTTGTAGCAGGTCTGTGGCGGACATGATGGACGTGATGTATGACGTCAGAATATAAAAGCCTGCTGTCTAGTGCTTCCGGGAGGAAAATGTTTGGTCCTTACTTAGCATTGTGTTTTCCCTCCCTTAAGGCCTATTACACTGAGTTGAATGTTCTGTCTCCAGGCCCTAATTGATGGTAAATAAACTTCTGCTTCCTAAGATTATCCAGAAAGCCTGTCTTTTAGTGTGACTCCTCTTAGCTCTACGGACACACAAACACAGAGGACATATGACTAGCAGTGTTTTTACACATTAATATATATGCTAATTAGCAAAGTTGAGCATTTTTAACATCTATTTTATGTATGGTACTGTACTTTATATGATTACTGAAGAAATACTGTCCTTCTGCCTATTTTTATCATTATTCGTTGTTGTTTGCATGGGTGGGATGTTTTTGAGTGTCAGCCAATCACCGCTCACTGAATAAAGAACAATATGAAAGGAGGCTAGAGCTCGAGTAAACCTGGATCTGACTGTTATTCATGCACAAATAGCACTAATAGACAGGATGAAATACTCTCCTGAAAATCCTGCACTATACACCTTTAAAATTTCTCCAGTGTGCCCCAGACCTATGTAAATCTATCTCTATTTGCTGCAGAGGCCTTATCCATGTTTTGTTGGTTGAGTTCTCCCCGAAGGCAGCTTAAACTTCTTTTGTCAACGTCTTAGCATAAATCCATCCGTCCTGTATCCTCACATTCGACACCGCTCCCCTCTCGTCTGAAATTGGCTTAGGATTGTTTGTCTCCGCCCCAAACAATAGGATCTCTTTATGCTTTTGTTTGAGGTATAAACAAGCGGCTGATACCCTAATAGATGTTTAATGGTAAATTAATTCCCTCGTCTCGTCGGGGATGGCTCGGCTGCCAATAACCGTGACTGTATAGTGCTCATAAATGTTTTAATGTGCGGTTGCGTTGAAGCTTGTTTATTTGCCAAGCAGGGACCACCAGGATCTGGCTAGTTTGAGATATTTACTTTGAGTGAAGTGTGTTTGGGGTTCTACAGGTTCAGAAGCTACTTTCAGACAGTGTGTGTTACATAGAAGAGATTTAAATGAACTCATCACACATAACTTTACATTTATGGATTGAAAACTTTCTTTTTTCTCCACAGACTTTAAAGAGTATGTGTTTTGACTCGGATGGAGGGTTTGTTTTTTTTTTTTTTTGTTTTTGTGTTTGAAATGACGTGAGAAGTTTTTTTTTTTTTTTTTTGAAGAGTGTGAGGTGTGTGGGGCCTGGTGCTAATTTAGACAAATATCACTGAAGGAAAAGGAAAAGGAAGTTATGTCAAAAGGCAAAGGTTGTGGAGTGGTTAGTGTTTGGTGATGAAGGCACGTAATTCACAATAATGAACAAATAAAAGTAGTCAGTCAGTCTTGAGTTTAAATAATAACCTTGTCAGTAAAATAAATTCTGTCAAGAGGCAAAGACCATGACTTTTAAAAGTGGCTTAAAGAGATCTCCAGGCAAACACTAATGAATGGTTTTATACAGTTTCATCACATGCCATTTTTTTTTCTCATTTTCTGTAAATCTCCTTGGTAGTAGTAATATTTTGCAGGATTAATGGCTCCCTATTACACAATTACAAGTCGCCCAAAACCACTTGAGATTAAACCACCATAAACCAGTTTCTCATGGCCTTTTTGAAACACGTATTACCTGTTACCAATCAGCTACAACTGCTCAAACGTAACCAAAAGCCATACTTTTATTTGCATGTGTGGATTTGACATGTATGGGACAGAGCTATGGGTAAACCTCTTTATACTGAGTGACAGACTGAGTGACAAAAAGGATCGTCTGCCAAAGCCGGTCCCAAAGATGACAAACGCTAGCGTAAATCCCTCAATCCGCAGACTCGAGATCCCAAACCTCTTCAACAAATAACGCCATTAGCTCCAATCAAATCGGTACTTTAGGCCCGTATCTTTCACTACAGGAGCTTTTGAAAAGATAAGCTCTTCATATGACAATCTACAAAGGAAGCGGGGACAAATGTGGGGTGTGAAATTAAGGGTTGCTCAAAAGTGAAATTCAGTTTATAATATTGAGGTGTGTGCGTTTGAAAAGCCCTAATTGCTTCACAGTTACAACTAAACAGCCAATAAGCTCCAAAAA
>JAWCTZ010000322.1:0-47999 GCA_036850595.1 Rhyacichthys aspro | reverse complement strand
TAACATGTCTCCAACCTCTAACCTAATCAGCTGAATAACAACTGAATACCAACTCTTTGTTATTGTACTGTTTGTGTATTGACCTTCTACGAGGTATTATAAACTCTGACCAATGAAAGCATAGCCAGACTTGAATGTTCAATACTACGCTGTGTTGACTGTATTTGATGGTAATAAACTTCTCCTGCTTAAGACATCCAGACTCGCTTCAGTCCTTTTATGTGGTCCAATACTTCAAAGCTCTAAGGCAGTAACCCAATTCCCCTACACATTACACATAGAGAGAAATATTTCAAGCCTTTTGATGATTATGGCTAACAGATAATGGAGACCCAAAATTCAGGGCCTCAGAAAATTAGAATATTACATAAGATCAATAAAAAGGATATTTTAAACAGAACTGTCAGGCTTCTGAAAAGTATGTTCATTTCTATGCACTAAATACTTGGTTGGGCCTCCTTTTGCAAGAATTACTGCATCAATGCGGCATGGCATGGAGGCAGTCAGCCTGTGGCACTGCTCAGGTGTAATGGAAGCCCAAGTTCCTTTGATAGCAGCCTTCAAGTCATCTGCATTGTTAGGTCTGATGTCTCTCATCTTCCTCATCACAATACCCCATAGAGAATCTATGGGGTTCAGGTCAGGCGAGTTTGCTGGCCAATCAAGCACAGTAACACCATGGTCACTGAACCAGCTTTTGGTACCTTTGCCAGTGTGGGTAAGTGTCAAGTCCTGTTGGAAAATGAAATCTGCATCTCCATAAAGTTGGTCAGCAGCAGGAAGCATGAAGTGCTCTAAAACTTCCTGGTATACGGCTGCGTTGACCTTGGACCTCAGAAAACACAGTGGACCAACACCAGCAGATGACATGGCACCCCAAACCATCACTGACTGTGGAAACTTTACACTGGATTGTGTGCCTCTCCTCTCTTCCTCCAGACTCTGGGACCCTGATTTCCAAAGGAAATGCAAAATTTACTTTCATCAGAGAACATAACTTTGGACCACTGAGCAGTTCTTTTTCTCCACAGTCCACGAAAGACGATTGTGACGCCTCTGGTTCAGGAGTGGCTTGACCCGAGGAATGCATCATTTTTAGCCCATATCTAGGATTCGTCTGTGTGTAGTGGCTCTTGATGCGCTGACTCCAGCCTCAGTCCCCCAAATTCTTGAATGGATTTTGCCTGACAATCCTCTCATGGCTTCGGTTATCCCTTTTGCTGGTGCACCTTTACATTACATTACAACATTTTTTCTTTCCACTCAACTCTGAACCATCATCGGCAATAAACGCTATCATTTCTCATTAATTTATGCTTCAGTTTCTGGTTGTTTCTCTTCATATTCAGTAAAGGCTGTCTAAGAAATCACGTTTAAATTCATATTTGGCTTTATTATTCTTTTCCTCTTTGAGGTGGTGCCCCGAAACAATGTAACTTCATCACTTAGCCTAATTCTCTCTCTTCACAAAATGTTGCTACAGATGTGAACCATGCCTTGCACAAAAGAGCTCTCAGAAGACCTAGGATAAAGAATTGTTGACTTGCATTAATCTGGAAAGGGTTACAAAAGTATCTCTAAAAGCCTTGATGTACATCAGTCCACAGTAAGACAGAGGAGAAAGTTAAGCACTATTGGTACTCTCCCTAGGATTGGCCGTCCTGTAAAGATGACAAGACAACTCTGTGATAAGTGTAAAAAGAATAAAGTTCATGGGAGGACACCACGGAGGAAGCCACTGCTGTCCAAAAAAAACATTGCTGCATGTTTGCTTTTGAAGTTTGCAAAAGAGCACCTGGATATTCCAAAGCACCACTGGCAAAATATTCTGTGGACAGATGAAACCAAACCACCCGCTATGTGTGGAGAAAAAAGACACAGCACACCAACATCAAAACCTCATCTCAACTGTTAAGTATGGTGGAGGGGGCATTATGGTTTGGGGCAGCTTTACTGCCTCACGGCCTGGACAGATTGCTATAATCGGAAAAATTAATTACAAAGTTTATGAAGATATTTTGCAGGAGAACTTAAGTCCATCTGTCTGTCAACTGAAGCTCAACATAGGATGGGTGATGCAACAGGACAATGACCCAAAGCACAGAAGTAAATTAACAACAGAAGAAAATATGCCTTCTGGAATAGCCCAGTCAGAGTCCTGACTTCAACCTGATTGACATGCTGTGGCATGACCTCAAGAGAGCAATTCACACCAGACATTCCAAGAATATTGTTGAACTGAAACAGTTCAAAATTCCTCCTGACCATTGTGCAGGTCTGATCTGCAACTACAGGAACTACAGGGTCAAACAGTTATAAAATCCAAAGGACCTGCATTGTGAATTTTACATGTTGTGTTCAATAAAACCATGAAAGCATATAATTGTTTATGTGGTATTAGTTTAAGGAGACTGTGTCTATTGTTGTGACTTAGATGAAGATCAGATCACATTTTATGACAAATGTATGCAGAAAATGAAATTCCAAAAGGTTCACATACTTTTTCTTGTGACTGTATTTTCCCAATCTGTGTTAGATAACATTCCCTCCAGATCCTCTTGCCATCTAAACTTTTCATTCAACTCAGCTAGTTTATTATGTCCCTCTAAAATATAGTCAAGTGCTGAAACTTGATGCTTAACATTTAACATCCACCACTGTGTGAAAGGATGGAAATCTAAGACTTTTTTCTTTTATGCAATACTCAACTGTAGAATTTCAGAGGTGACAAAATTTTGGTCTTAATGCCTCAGACTTACTAACTTGTTTTAAGCCCTTCCCATCCACCTTTCCCTTGTTTTCTGCAACAGTCTAGTGGTCAAAGTTGTGGCCTTTCACTCAGAAGCAACTGGATCAATTCCCACGGTAAGAAATAAGATTCGGGATAAGTCATATGGTGTTAAACCATGGAAAGAACGACATTTCAATTTCAAACATCCAGCAAACCTTCAACTTTCCAAAATTCAACACCTAGCCTCAGAATCCTGACATGTCTAGTTTGTGGAGAATTGGCCTCAGCCTTTCTCCTGACCTGTGCGTTCACACATGGACAAAAGTCCAGAGGGTGTAGGAGAAACTGGAGAAAGGCTGGAGAAAATCATGTGCACTCACCACAACAGAGACAGCTGTTTCCCAACCTCTTGAAGTAAGTGAAGAATCAGCAGTATCATTTGAGCCACCAAAAAAATAAATATGTTGTGTAAAGAGCTTGTGTTCAAGTACATCAGTTGTTACTTTAGATTTACACAACACCAGAATGTCCTTCATTCATTCATTCATTTTCTACAGCTTAGTCGCCTTGGGGGTCACGGGTGGCTGGGGCCTATCCCAGCAGCTTTGGGCCTTAGGCAGGGTACACCCTCAACAGTGGCCAGTTGGTCGCAAGGCTGACACTTAGAGATGAACATTGACAGACAACCATTCACTCTCACATTCATTCACTAGGGATACTTTAGAGTTGCCAATTGAGCTATACATGCATGTCTTTGGGCAGTAGGAGGAAGCAGGAGTACCCGGAGAGAACCCACGGTGACATGGGGAAAACATGCAGACTCTTCACAGAAAGACCAGAGTTAGCTGACGATGTTTGAGTCAGCCAGAACCAGCCAAGGATGTTTTTTTCCAAAATGTTCTGTAAAAGCTTAAATGGTTCTTATTTGTCATTCTCACAGCTACAGGAATGTTCACACTAAAGGATTTGCAAACCCTGCCTGAGAATGACACTGTGGTCAGTGTGGGCGGTAGCACCTGTTTGAGGCGGCTTCTCCTGCGGTTGGGGACCCGGGCCTTCATTCTTTGGGACAGAGCCAGCAGTTTGTTGTGTCTCTGTCGTCTCTTGGCTTTCTCCTGGGCCTCCAGGCGCTTTCCCTCGCCGGTCTCAGAGTCGGACTCATCTTGTCTCTGCAGCCGGCCCCTTTTCTTGGGCCTGACCATCCTCTTGGGCTGGCTCTCATCCTCTTCATCCTCCTCGTCCTGCTCCTCTGCGCTGGAGGAGGATGAGCTGTCATGGCCCAGGAACGAGCGTTTCCGACGCGTCACTGAGCGGCTGTCATCACTGGACGTGGCCCCTGACTCACTGTCCTCCTCCAGTGAGCTGTGGAGCACAGGGCCAAAGATTTTAAGTTAGACAGGAAAAACTAGGATGTATGATCAGTGAGGTCCTACATTCTCAAGTTGCACTTCATGAAGGTATATATATTTAATTTCCAAGTAAAAAGTAACTAAACACTATGCAATCTGAGCTCAGTTTAGAGGTGCTGCATTAAAGATCTTGCCTTCAAGTAAAAGTTCTGCTTATTTTAAATAAAACGTAGTCTGTTAATAACAACTGCAGTAAGAGAAACAAAAAGACTAACTCAGTTCTGAGTAACTGTACACACATATATAGAGCAAAGACTCTTCAATATTTGAAACTTAAATAAAAAACAAAAATAATTATTTAGTTATACAGAAGGAAATAGAAGCCCAGGTGCAGGTGACTGGGCTGGGCCTGATCCAGTCCATCTGCCTCGTTCCCATTGGAGCAGAACGGTACGGGACAGTACTCGAGGGACTGTAATTACAGGTGAGGGGCCAGTTCAGGCTTCAGAGCCAGGGCCTGGAGCAGGCACAAGAGCGCTTCTGACCTGTGGAAGTCGGACTCGGATCCCGAGGAGGATGACGAGAAGGAGCCCTCGTCGCTGTCGTCCAGAATGGACGCTGGCAGCCCGATCTGACGCTTAGCGGCCACTTTGGTTTTCCGCATCAAAGCGAACATTTTGCGCTTGTAAAGACTCTCCATGGCGAAACCTGCGGCTACCTCTGCCGTGTACGTTTACACAAGACCACACTAATAACGCACACTAATAAACGACACAAAATGCTTTACACTAAAACATGACACACGACTCGTCTTCTCAGGCGAACATTCCACTGTTGGCTAAAATGTCTCTGCAGTTTGGGCTAAACGTGTTGTTTCTCCTGAGCTGCTAGCTCTGTTATTGTTGTGTCCGCATTCTTCTTCTCTGGTGGAAACACGGCAAAGACATCTGGAGCGCCTCCTGTGGCGGAGAGAGAAAACTACTGTGAAAACGCAAAGAAGCAACATAATTTGGGTAAAGATGATCCAAACGACGACTTTCAAGTCTACGTTAAAAGATAATCAAGGGAATCTGGCAAAAAGGAGAAAAACACCACAATGGAATAAATGGCCAATTAGAAATGGATACAGGATACAGTGAGGGTGGACTGCAGAGCGAGGGGAGAGAGGGCTAGTTGTAGCCAGTATGGAACAGTCATAACCACTAACCAATCTGACAAGTAATTACTATTGGTAGCTCAGGAAAACCAAACTCATGAATTGGAAATTCAAAAACAAAATGGAAATAACAACTCTCAGACCACATCTCCATGGAACATGTGTCCACATCCATCACATCTATTACAATAGAACTTCTTTCAGTCTGGACTCCACTCACACTTCTTGCAGAACTAACTTCTCAAATCAAGTTCTCTAATGCTCCATTCTCTACACATCATTCACTTGTTTTCTCAAATTCATATTTTATGTGGACATAATTATTGTGATTATTATGATTATTATATTGTATGATATTTTTTTTCCTCCTATGCAACAACAGGCAGGGAATTTTTGTGTTCTGTAGATGGTCAAATGCTGATCTAAAACGTTTGAACAGTCATTAAATACATAGATACAGTATGTTTTTGAAGTCTCAATGACTTTAGGCAGAGCTCACAGCAGTCAGCAGTGGTTGCCCTCCTGAACATATTTAAAGAAGTCAGTGTGTGTTTATTCTCAAAATATGTGTACTTATGCCTAAGAAGCACATTTAAACATTGATCATTATTAATAAATTATACTCTTTTTGACTATACATGTGGCTGGGACCAGTTTTGTGGCAACAAACTCATATTTTTAGGTAATGAAACTAGGAATTAAATAATGATATAATTAAATAAATAAAGCTAAAGGTTAAAAAGGCTAAAAGGTTAAAAACAAAATGGAGCAGTGTTAAAATAATTTTAAAAATAATTTAAAGCAATGCAGCTTTTCAGCCGTGTGTTTGAGTTTACACTGATGAATGAGAGGGGAGGACCTGCCTACGGGGCCGAATGGCAGTGCAGACTATCTACCAGGCCTTGTTGGGGTCCCTGAGAGGTGCTCCAACTGGGGACTCCATCAATCTACTGGGGGACATAAACTCTGACAGTGTATGTTTGGGAGGGAGTGTTTGGGAGGAACAGACCTGATCTGAAGTATAAGTGTCACATTTTTGGTGCAGACTCTGTTTGTTAGTATCTTTTTCAGTCATAGTGGGGAAATGGGCGGGGTGAGTTGCATTCCAAACATTTCCTTCACTCAGAAAAAGCATTTGTACCCAAGTTCTTCTTCACTGTTTCTGGGGCAGTAAATCTGAGATATGCTTTAAGGTCCTATATTATACTATTTTGAACATTATACAGTGTATTTTGGATACATTTAGGTTACCATATGATGTTTTGCAACATGAAACACACAATAATTATCTTATACAAGTGGTTTGGATGAGCTCTCATCATGAGTCCAAAGAGAACGGTCTGATTTGGCGCTGTCACTTTAAGGCTCAGCTCTCCCGTGTTGGCTCCGCCCACTCATGACGTCACGCTAGCGCTGCGCTGGAAACAGACTGAAGTAAACATGGTACATCGTAGTAATAACTTTTTCAGCAATGGCTTTGAGAGTAACTGAGCCGTATATCTTCGACCCAGAGTCATGAGCAAACACAAAGACTTCGAAGGCTTCTACAAGACGTTTCTGCTTCGTAAATGAGAAACTATTTATTGTGTATGTTTCTATGGTGTAGCCCGTAGCATAGCGCGTGTTAACTGCTTCTGTTTATAGGTGCACATGTGGAAATGGCCGTACAATGCCTACTGAAGTTGAGAATGTATGCTGCCTGGAGACTCTTAAGGCAGCTGTTGTGCAGTGTATTGAAAGAACTATAATAAAGTAGCCTAGCAATATGTAGAGCTTGCAGTAATACTTGTTAGTAATACATGTTGCTGACGGTAAGTAAGCTAGGAGAGAGGGGCTGGAGGAGTGTGGAGGAGCACTTCCTGGAGAGGAGTGGTTTACTTCACATATTGACGTCATTGCGTGAAACAGCTCGTTGAAACGACTGTAGCTCAAACTAAATAAATTACTCAAACATGCGTGAATGAAACAAAACACAACTTTGGGTATGTGTTTGAGGTAGAAACGTTAGAACATAGTTAAAAGCTCAGAAAAGTCGATTTAGCATAATATGGGACCTTTTAAGAACGTGCTGAGGTTTCGTAATTTTCATTCTCACCTGGTTGAAAAGAAGGAAACTGCACACGACGTTTTTATCAGTGTAGTATTGCATATTATGTTGACGTTTGTGTACAGTGTCATATGCAGATTCATCCACTGGAGACTTGGTGGGTGGCAAAGGCAGAATGTCTAACTTAGTGCTCATTACTTAACATTCGTCCATACAAGAGTTCAAGCTGCAGTGGACGCATGTGAAGTTGCATTGTAAACTTGAAGCCAATTCATTCTTTCCATGGCTAAAACAAATCTGCATTTTTGAAGCAAGGTCACATAATGCAGCCACATACTGCACAATAGTTTTATGAGGTGCCCGTTTTCTCTTTCTGAAAGCATGTCTTTCCACAACATTTAATTTGTGAGAAAAGTGTTTCTCTAAGGCAGTAACAGCTAATGTACATGTGTCTCCATTTCCCCTTGCATTAATTACTAGTAAGTAGTTGTTGAACATCTGCATCCACATATCGAAATGCATTGGCAGCTCTCCAGGGTGAAATCATCAATGATGGAGGCACATGGAGCCATGATGTCTCCTCTAAAGAAGAAAAAGAAAAACTCACACGTAGGATCACTTGTTGCCAAAATGTGGTGTAGTGTGGTCATTTTAACAGTACAGTAATGTAGAACAAGTCAGTGCACTTTATATAAAGACATTATTGCAATAAGAACACTTTACCACATTAATTTGTAGGCTACAATTCATCTGCATTGATACTCTTCTTTTGCAGTTTGTATTCTCAATATACATAGGCGCCACCCTAGTGGCATGGGATTACGGGACACAACAGAACCACTGGAGGTTCCTGACTGAAAGGAGCTTATTGACATTCTACAATCCAATGGGTTGGGACAGGATTAAAGATGGGGCACAGCTAAGGTCCAATCATCATCATGTCTAACAATGGGCCAGACATCTGCAAGGAATTGGAAGTTGTCCTTCTACAACTTATGAACAGCAATGAACTAGGCAGACAGGTAAATAATATTGTAATAACATTGAAGTCAGACAGAGCAAGAGAATAGAAGCTCAATGTAGGCCTAGAAAAGCACAGCTGATCTATACTAATCTATATGTCCTGACTATAAGCCCCATAAAAAAGTAAAGTCTTAAGTCTAACCTTGCAGGTAGAGACTGTGTCTGCCTCTTTAACGAGAGCTGGGAGCTGATTCCATAAAATAGGTGCTTGGGAACTGAAGAATCTCATTGTACTTTTGGAAACCCTAGGAACGATAAGTAATCCTGTATTTTGAGAACGGAGCAGTCTGTAAGGATGGTATTGAAGTCCAATTCAACTGGAAGCCAGTGAGTAATGGGGTAATGTGCTCTCGTCTGTTTGCTGCTGCATCTTGGAGCTATTTGGACATCCAGCCAGCAGAGAATTTCAATAATCTAACCTTGACTAACAAATGCATGGATTCATTTTTCAGCGTCACTTTTAGCTAAGATATTCCTTATCTTTGCAAATCCATTGTAGAGTTCAGTGTGATTGTTTAGACTTTAAAAGGATGATTTGGAGCTTTACTCTACTGATGCAAACCCCCTCAGATTATTTTTCTAAATGGTCCTATTTTTCGGGCTTCATTAAACTTGGTGGAGGATAAGGTCCTTGTTGTAGTCAATTTAATGGACACGTGTAGTTTTTATAAAGCTGCTGTAAATCAGCCTAATTTCCTCCCATGTTTCCTGCTGAGGTTAGTGGAGTTGGATATTCCAAACACTGCTGATGCTCCTTTCCTAACTCAAAAAGGAACCCTCTAACCTCTCACTGTTGACGCATGACGTTGGTTGCACTTAAAGGTTAAGGAACATGTGGTCAGGAAAGGAATTAGAAGATAGCTTATTAAAGTATTTGGACTGCGCCTTTCTAGTGAAAACCTTATGAGTACAAAACAAAAGCAGCAGCTAGAGCCCAAGTTATTTGGGAGCATCTGGTCCTATAATGGTCTGATAATTATGGTGTTGCACTGTTGCAGTGTTATTTTTTGAGAGCGTTTTAGACACTTTGTTGTCTTGATGATTAAATATGCAGAGCCAAATGTGTATGAGCGGGAACATGATGCATACAGGCAGAAGTTTAAATCATGGGAAAAGTCCAGAAGGCACTTAAAGTTCTGGTGCAGTTAATTGAGGGATCAGAGCTTCGGGGGCTTTATGTGATTTTGTTGTGGTTTGGTCTGTTCAATCAAACATGAGTCAGACTTAATCACCAAGAAATACATGTGGGATGTGTAGCCTGGTTTTGGGTCCAGACCTGATCCTGGTTCAGGCCTGGTCCACAGCAGGCTTAAGGTCCGGCTTTGCTCAAATAGTCATACAGAAAATCTGATTTGCTTCTCATAAATTAAATGGACAAGCACTGTTTTTACAACCACCCCTCTGATGTTTTAAAAGATTAATGCAGTTAACTAATCATTAAAACTAATATAAATCATGGTCTACAGGAGGTTGCCAAAACTGTCACAAACACACTTAATGCAGCAGCAGTTTGCACATTCACTCACCAAAAGCCAGACAGACCATGTAACCTACACTTGACCCGGGTATTATATGTAGCTATTGTAAAGATGGCATTAGAGAGATAATGCTAAACCTCCTGATAAGGTGGGTTTAGTAATATTTATGCAAAGCCATAGCAGTAGCTGCACCAGTTAGCAAGCCTGCCTGTGTTTCCCGGGCACCAGTGAAAGGGTGAAAGGAAAAAAGTAAGGTAAAAGAAGGAATTTAAATACATGACAAGACAAAATTCATAGGTTCTAATCTGCCCCTAACCATCAACTGGTCAAGCAGTCACTAAGACTTTTCCTACCCCACAAAGAAGATTGTGGTTTTTATAAGTTTTGATTTGCTGTTTCTCACACCACATTTCTTAATTAAATTAAGTAATGCAGCTCTTTGGCCAAAAATAGCATTAACTCAAGAATCTTTGGCTCAATAGTATGGTACAACATTTTATTGTGATTAAGAGTGATAACAATTTAACAAGATTAAGACAAAATTATGGCTATATATAACATGACATGATGTAACATCTACCCTCAGGTTCTCATCACAGGCAAAGGAACAGTCCCCTACCCAACAGTTAAAATGTAATTTCTGAGAGTGGTGTAGAACCCTAAAAATATTAGCCAGCTGTCAATGAACTGGTTTCACATCCCACATCAGAAGAATTGTGTTTGCTTATGTTAACAAAGTAATTATGGAGAAGAATCTTTACTTTAAACCTTGTTGGATAAATCAGGAAGGCACATCAGGGCTTATGTGTAGATGTACAGTAGGTGGAGCCTCATCTCCAGACCCTGTCCTGAGATCAGGAGGTGTGTGAATGCGAGAGAGCAAGGGTTAGTCAGAACTTCTGAGCCAGGAGCGTGCTCAGTTTGATCTTGCCATCCATGGAGGCGGTCAGGCAGGTCCCACAATCCACTGCTGAGCACCAGTCCACCGTTACCACTGGGGCCTTGTGTCCGCCCAGTGACAACACACTCTCCAGTGCAGCTGGCTCCCCATTGGTCAGCTGAAACAGAGCGGGTGAGCCAACATAAATCTGAATGCTTTACATAATGATTAGGAGGTAGAGATACTTCAAAATAGTCCCTGACTATCAGATCAGTACGGAAGAATAATTGCTGCTTTTGTTCTTCTGTTCCTCACTTCCTCTCTGCCTCAATCAAGGCTTTGTTTGAATTACACAGTGTCTACTATACAGAATTTTTTTCTGTTTACTTGTTGATGGCATCTATGAAAAGGTTTCCTGGCTTTGAACTATTACCCCCAATTTCCACTAGATCCGCTGCACAGCAGCCCAGAAGAGCATGCTAGGGAATTGCGAGATGGCATGATAAAAGCCTTTCCTAAAGACGTGTACCGGACCAAAACAACAGTTTGCAAACAGGTTTTTCACAAAAAAGCGTTTATTTAAAAATTTATTTTATTGTATTTAATGTTTAATCGTGTATATAAACATATAAATATTTGAATTAAGAAAATTAGTCCTATTTTTTTTACTTTGAAAATCCGGATGTTGTTCTCATTCAGTTTCCGGTTTGGAATAGATTGAATAGAACTGCTGCGTATCACCAGCATTGCTCAGAAGACAGAAGGCAGGCCAACGTTCTGTACATCTCTCTTGTTCTTAAAATTCGGCACCAAAATACTACTCCATTCCTCAGGCATGCTCTCACTCTCTAAGACCTTGTTGAACAGCCCAGTTAAAAACTGCTGCATTCTCTCCTAGACCCACTGGTAATTCATCAGGACCAACTGCCTTTCCTTTTCCATCCTCTTCAAAGCCCTCCTAACTTCACCCTTTTTAATCTTTTCTACCTCCTGCTCAACAATAGTTGCCTCTACTACTCTTCTCTCTCTGGCATTTCACTCATTCATCAGTTCCTCAAATTCACTCTAACCTGCTGCACATCCTTTCCATCTCTATCCCTTTGCCTCGCCAACCTGTACAAATCCATCTCACCTTCCTTAATATCTAACCTTTGATACATGTCATCATATGCCTTCTGTTTGGCTTTTGCCACCTCTATCTTAACCTCTTGCTACATCTCTCTATATTCCTGTCTACTTTCCTCAGTCCTCTCACTGTCCCACTTCTTCTCAGCAAACCTCTTCCACTGGATACTCTCCTGAACTTCCTCATTCCACCAAGTCTCTTTGTCTACTTTCCTCCTTTCAGATGACCCACCTAGCACCTTCCTACCTGTCTCCCTGATCACATTGGCTGTCCAGTCATCTGGAAGCACCTAAAGCCTGTCTCAACTCTCTTTTAAAAAAAAATCACACAGCACTCTTCCATTTTCAACTTCCACCACTTTGTCTCTGCCTTTGCTCTTTTCATCTTCCTCAACACCAGAGTCATTTTACATCCTAGCCACCATCCTATGCTGTCTAGCTACACTCTCTCTGACTACTACTTTGCAAATGCTAATCTCAGATTACACCATCTACATAAGATATAGTCCACTTGTGTGGTCCTGCCTCCTCTCTTATTCGTCATCCAATGTTTCTGCCTCTTCTTCACCGCCATCTTCATACTTTTCACAAAGTCTACCAACCTCTGTTCTTCTGGGTTCCTTTCCTGAAGACCAAACCTGCCCATTACTTCCTCATCAGCACTATTCCCTTCACCAACATGTTCATTAAAGTCTGTACCAATCACCACTTTCTCTTCTCTGGGAACAAATCACTTTGTCAAACTTACTACAGAATCTGTCTTTCTCCTCTTGCTCACAACCTTGGAGCATAACTACTAACAACATTCAACATCAAACCAATTTCCAGTCTCAACGCGAGGACGGTGCACATTAATGAACCCTTGGTACTAGTGTAAATATGCTGGATTTCGCTAGAAGCTAATTTCCATCCATAGTCCTTAACATTGCAAGAAAAAAACAAGCATAACACCCACAAACAGAAATAACAGCATAGACAACACTATATAAAGAAACAAATAACATTTCAGTACAATAAATAAAGACTGCTTAAAAGTGGACTACTACTTTAGAGTACTTTAGTGCACATGTGACTTCACATATGTCCACAGGTTTGACACTCTCTTCACCTCCCGAACATTCTTCACAAACTCCTCCTTCAGGATCACTTTTATTTCATATCCACACCATGATAAAACAGTTTAAACCCTGTGCCAGTGCTTCTAGCCTTGCTACCTTCCACTTGGTCTCCTGGACACTCTGCATCATATCTACGAGGCCCAAGATCAGATCAGATCAGCAAAAAGATGAGAACAGAAGAAAAGAGAAGAGATAAAAACCTGAGCTAAGAAAAAAAACAAAATTTTACTTAAAACTATTCTAAGACAACTAGGTTGTGCCACCCTCAGCAGCAACAACTGCAATCAAATGTTTGAGATAACTGGCAATGAGTCTTTCACATAGCTGTGGACAAATTTTGGCTCACTCTTTTTTGTAGAATTGTTTTATTTCAGCCACTTTGGAGGGTCTTTGAGCATGACCTGGCTTTTTATGAACTGACGGCTGGACATTCTCCATCAGGATTTTTTTGGTAGAGAGAAGAATTCATGATTTCATCAATCACACCAAGTCATCCAAGTTCTGAAACAGCAAAGCAGCCCCAGACCATCACACTACAACCACCATATTTGACTCTTGGTATGATGTTCTTTTTCTGAAATGCTGTGTTACTTTTATGCCAGGTGTAACAGGACACACACCTTACAAAAAGTTCAACTTTTGTCTTGTCAGTCCACAGAATTTTTTCCCAAAACTCTTAAATCAAGATATTTTTTGTCTTTTGTTTTTTTCAAAAGTGAGATGAGCCTTGTAAAGGCTATTTGATCCGTAGTGGTTTTTGCCTTGGAACTCTGCCATGTATGCCATTTTTGCCCCATGTCTTTCTTATGGTTGAGCCAAGAACTCAGACCTTAACTGAGACAAGTGAACCCTGCAGTTAATAGATGTTGTTGTAGGTTCTTTTGTGACCGCGTGGGTGAGTCGTCACTTTGCAATTGGGGTCATTTTGGTAGACAGGACACTCCTGGGAAGGTTCACCACTGTTCCATATTTTCTCATATTTGTAGATAATGGCTCTCATCGTGGTGGTCCCAAAGCTTTAGAAATAGCATTGTAACCCTTTTCAGACTGATAGATGTGAATTCTTATGTCTAATAGATGCGCATTTTGGGGCTATAGAGCTCCAAAATTTAGACAGCTCTACAGAAGCTGTCTAAATGCCTTCTAACAGCCTGGTCAAAAATATGACCAGCGCCAGTGTAGCTCTAAAATCAGTAGACTTCATTTAGCACTTTAATTACATATTCTTTAAGCTATTAAATCAATATCCTGACTCTTGTCATCATCATCACTGATCACATAAATCTAAAAAACACCGGCATTTACTAGCCATCGCTGGTCATTGCTGGTGTAACCTAACCTGACTCCGCCAGATAGAACTGCTCCACAGAACATAGTCTATTTCGCAGTACTATCTGGGAATGCTCCCATTGAAAGCGTTTGCAAAAGGGAGGCGCCTTCTGTCAAAAACTTGGTGTTGATTGGATGAAGCACCGACTAGTATCCGCTTAGCATGAGGTTTCTTTAGCCAATCATAGCAACGATATGACGTGCCCCTCTTTGCGCTTCTTTCAAAGAAGAAATACTCTCTACTTCTGATAAAACTGTTTCGATAGCAGCGTCAACGCTAACGTCTTTCGGCGTAGCCATGTTGATAACAAAGAAGAGAAGAGAGCACGAGTTGCTTTCTTCAAATTAAAAACCCGCCTCTACCTGTTAGTGCTGCAACATCATTGGTCACAAGAGTCCGGTAAGTCCACGGTTTTCACGGTTTCAAGAGTTTTGGAAACTCCCAAATCTCGCGAGAATCCAGCTGCAGCAAGGTTAGGTGTAACCCCAAAGTCACTAAAACAGCAAAACTTGTTAAAATTTATTAAGGTTATTTACTTTATATATAAAGTAAACAATGATGCAAACAAAACTAGCTGTTTTTATTTGGATAATTTTTAGGGATAATTTTTTTGGATTTAAATATTTGATAATAAAGCCTAGATGACTGCTTAAGGTGTCCTTTTTTTCCAACAGTTCTTTTCTCACATGCATAAAAAAATCGCATTCTCTCTGTTTAAAGCCACTTATTTGTTGTTTGTGATTGATGATGGTCAGTTAACTGCTGCTGTGTATCCTTTTTATTAACATGTATATGCCAGGTGACATGGGGGTTATGCTAATGATTATTTATGTTTATAAAGGCATTCAATGATTAATCAAAGAAAATACTCATACTTTACAGAGCTGTGGGCAGATTCTGTCTGAATCCAGTTGAGATTATGCTTGGTATGGTGAAATGCCAACAAGAGCCCACAGCTAAATTTTTTCACTTCTGGAGTCTCCATATCAGGTTTTTTTTGTGTCAAGTGAATATATTTAGATGACCGGTGGAGCGTTTCACTGACACAGCTCTACTCAACTAATAGATACTCTATGTTCCATAAATTTACAGAATTACAGAGCTAACTAAACTTTAGCTAGTGCTGGCATTAGCTCTGTGCTGAGTTCCGAGGTCCACTCACTCTGTAAATGATTCCACCAGAGTTGGAGCAGGTCAGAACATGTTGTCCCTCTGAGTCAAAGGCAAACAGTCGACCGCGAGGAATCTGGACCTAAACAGAATAGAACGAACAAACTGATAGTGAGCATTACTTTTAAAATGAGACATCCCCTTAGATTGACCTTGGTATAGAGTTAACTCTGGAGTCTTTTTTTTTATCGGCTGTAGTACCTGATTGTAGAGGGTGTGGTATCTGTTTATAGAGGGTGTGCTACCTGTTTGTAGAGGGTGTGGTATCTGTATCGGCTGTAGTACCTGCTTGTAGAGGGTGTGCTACCTGTTTGTAGAGGGTGCGGTATCTGTATCGGCTGTAGTACCTGCTTGTAGAGGTTGTGGTACCTGTTTGTAGAGGGTGTGGTATCTGTTTGTAGAGGTTGTGGTTAGGGAAGGGAATTGATAAGATTTTATCAATATCAATGCCACTGACAATACTACGATCC
Source organism: Rhyacichthys aspro (assembly GCA_036850595.1). Classification (NCBI taxonomy): domain Eukaryota; kingdom Metazoa; phylum Chordata; class Actinopteri; order Gobiiformes; family Rhyacichthyidae; genus Rhyacichthys; species Rhyacichthys aspro. The sequence continues at coordinate 32,122 of JAWCTZ010000322.1, read as the reverse complement.
GATTCTTTATTGACTCTCTTATTGATTCCTGATAGCTCTGTGTGGAAAAAAGGTAGTCCTATATGCTTTTTAGGCAACAAACAAGTGGTTTTAACACTTTCACTTGAGTATGTTCAAAACTTAGACAACAGCAACTTGTATAAAATGGGTAAGGAAAACAGAATAATAAATATTATTTAGAAAATAAAATTTAAATCTTCTGTAAATACAAGCATACAGGTCACAAAATCTTCTTCCTAATATAGAATTAAAACTATTCTCTATTTAATGGATCGAGGCCATTAAATAGCCTAGATAACATTTACAAAACATGTTTGCAATGAAATAATTTGAACCAAATGTACTGTAAGAGGAAACATGAACAATTCTAATGCTTATATATATATATATATATATATATATATATATATATACATAAAACAGCGTTTTTGTAGAATATACCTGTTATATGTAAGACACTAACATTAACATTACTTTACTCTGTTCAGTGGAGGTTATGGTGCTGCTTTGATACAGCGGATTGAAAACACAGTGTTCCTGTAATTTAGTCCCACGGGTAGATGTTTAAGCATGTTGTGAGTATTTGCACCCTTTTACAAAATCACAGCCCTGCAGTTATTGCAAACGGCATCAATTTCATCTCGTTTGGTTAAATAAAGCCAAACTTTAAATAATTTCTTCCTCTCCATGATTCCCAGCTATGCTCAAATTGCTTTGACATCATGACGTAGGACGTCATGTTACGGTGCCTGTTAAAGGAAAAAAGGGACAGTATATACAGGACTGTATATATGGCTTGGCCTCGGAGCAGGAGCATAAATAAGAGGAATAATTAACGTTGAGGACATACAATTCCGATGGATCGTAAAAGTACCTGTTTGTAGCCGCTGTACCCTGACAGGACGAAGGGCCCAGTGGTGTCTTGGGGCAGGGCCTGCTCTGACTGCTTCACTCCACAACGATGGATGTTCCACTGGATGAACTGCACACAGAGACAGGGACAGTGAACACAGTTTGCCAGTCAAAAACAAGGTGTAAGTTCAGAAGTACACAAAGGACACACTGTATGTGACCAGCTTGGAGTGGCACAATATTTCAGTGATAGGAGCTCATAAACCAGGCCTGTATGCAAGTAAATTGTTATATTTATAGAGTCACGTTCTGACAATGTTTTTTGTCTCACCTGTCCATCTTCTCCAACACTAAACACTGTGTTCTCATCGTAGCTGAACTCCACGCTGTACACCTCTCCGTCGTGAGCCCTCCAGCTCATGGCACAGTCGTACCGCTGCATATCTGAAACATGTCAGTCACAGTTTACAGATTTTTTAAAAAATCTAAAAAAAGAAAAGTGCTTTTTAAACAACAAACAAATCCCACCAAACAAATGACTGCCTGCGATTGTAGACCTAACAATGATCTCACCATAAACGTTTTATCAGCATAATCATCTTCATACTCCTGATCAGGTGCCTCATCTATAAAGCTTGTGTACGCTCCAAACGTAGGCTGAAACTTGTTTACGCTGCCTTTCAACCAGACGTGAAAGTGTGCATAGCTCTCCACCAGCTCTGACCCTGCCGTACGCACTATGCAGATTTGAGACTTGGCACAAAGGCAAGAAGGCATTGTCCTTCTTTGGTTAAATGGAGGCGTGGAGAGGGTGTGACGTGCATACTTCAGGTGGGATTTATAAAGCAGATATAGTGCGCAGGTGTGCGTACGCCGGGTTTTTATAATTCTGAATATTTTTGTATCTACAGAACTTAAACTAAACTTTCAGTCAGGATTCCATGCACAGTTTTATAAATGAGGCCAAAACACTCTTAACTCTATGAAAGAGCACAAAACTGGTACCGAACAGCCTGATGACTCCATCAGCCGCTCCTGTCACCAGCAGATTTCCGTTGTGGTTAAATGCTGTGCAGTTTACAGCCACTGGCTCTGGCTCCAGAGAGAACCTCAGCTAAAAGACACAAAACATGTTAACATACACAAAAATATTGTTATACATAACCCTTTAAGCGCCAAAGTCGCCCAATTGCAGGTAAATAGTGAGGAAAATCTATAGCTTTTTTTTTTTTTTTGGCTTTTGTAAGGTTTCCTCTATTGTGTGCATCGTCCTTGACAAAAAACAAAAAACTAAATAAATCAATCAACCAATAAATCAATAACTCAACAGCAATAAAGCATTCATATTCAGTGTGAGCACAAAGGTCACCAGACTGTAATCACCAAGTAAATATTGAAATCTGGTGCTTCTTTTTACACAGTCAAACAAAGTGTTTGTTAGTTTGTTCTCGCACTTGCTTCTTTATTTGCTCATTCTTTATTTGAGAGAATAGAGGACATTTCATGAAGCTGTAGTTCCATTTGCTGCCGATTCTGACTCCGGGGGCGACCTTTTTATTCCCGGAAAACTACATGCGAGTCACGATGGCCGCGTTGAGGGTGCATTGTAGCAGGGACGAGCGGTGTTTCTGGCCTTTCTGCTGAACCTGTGCTGACATTTTCGGACAGTTTACAAAAGACTGGAAGTGGAAGCGGCCGGTGTGGGAGCAGAGAACGGCGAGGGAGAGGCTTTTGCTATGGACCTGTCACCCACGAGTGGTAAATGTAATGAAGCAGCGGCGCCATTTGCTGCGGACTCTGACTCCGGGGGCGACCTTTTTATTCCCGGAAAACTACGGGTAAGTCATGATAGCCTCGTTGAGGGTGCGTTGTAGCAGGCATGAGCGGTGTTTCTGGCTTTCCGCTGAACCTGTGCTGACATTTTTCTGACAGTTTACAAAAGACTGGAAGTGGAAGAGGCCGGTGTGGGAGCAGAGAACAGCGAGGGAGAGGCTTTTGCTATGGACCTGTCACCCACGAGTGGTAAATGTGATGAAGCAGCGGCGCCATTTGCTGCGGACTCTGACTCCGAGGGACCCTCTGAACTACGGGAGGGTGAGGACAGCAGCGCCAGCGAAGGTGCCAGTGGGAGTGAGCGGTTTTCTGGCCATGCTGTTGACCCTGTGCTTCGAGTTTCTGACGGTCTTCAAAGGGCACCGAGCATTCCTAGCAGGAGAGGGAGAGGAGGCCGGAGTGGCAGCAGAGGACGGCGAGGGAGAGGCTTTTGCTTTACGCACATCACCAATGATGAGGGCTGGGAACACATAAGAGACCTGGAAGTTTATCAGGAGTGGATAAAGCCTTTTGATGAACGTGTTGGCTATACAGGGGAGAGAGATCTGACAAATGCTCATCCAATAGATTTTCTGTCCCTCTTTTTGGATGATTTGTTTTGGAACCTTGTTACAAATGAGACTAACAGATATGCTCACCAGGTTTTAGCCTCAAGCCAGCTGCAGCCACAGTCCAGGTTTCATAAGTGGTATGATGTATCTGTGTCTGAAATGAAAGCTTTCCTGTCTTTGCATCTGTCTATGGGGCTTGTAGAGAAGCCTGAGATTGAGGATTATTGGGCATCATTTTGGCCAGCATACACTCCTGGTTTTGGCAAGGTAATGTCTAGGAACAGATTTGAAAGCATCTTGTCTTTTCTGCATTTTGCCAATAATGACGAGTATGTGAGAAAAGATCAGCCAGGGCATGACAGACTTTTCAAAGTGCGTGGAATAATTAGAACAATAATCCCTCGCTTTTCAGCAGTTTACAGCCCTCTCAAGGAGCTTTCCCTAGATGAGATGACAATAGCATTCAAGGGGAGATCAACCCTAAAATCTATAATCCCCGAAAACCAGATAAATATGGCTACAGAGCATACGTCTTGAGTGAAAGCAGGTCGGGTTATGTTCTACAGTGGTTTATGCACACTGGACAGCATACTGATGCAGCCAGTGGCGTAAGTGCCACCCACGCAGTAGTCCGTGAACTACTCAGTCAATACAAAGATAAAGGGCATGAGGTATACATGGATAGCTACTACATGTCACCAGCCATTGCCAGTGAATTAGCTGAACGTGACACTGGTTTATGTGGGACAGTAAGGTGCACAAGGCAAGGAATGCCAAGAAGCTTGAGACCCCCTGCCTTACGGTTGAAACAAGGAGATGACCCAGTGTTTCTGAGGAAGGGCAAACTGCTGGCTTGTGCGTGGCATGACACTAAACGCCTCACAATGTTATCAACACTTCATGGGAGTGGCTGTGTCCATAAGAGAATCAGAACAAAAACAGCCCTAGTGGGTTTCGCACAATAAACAGACCAGTGTGTGTTGACAAGTACAACAGCTTTATGGGGGGAGTAGACAGATCTGATCAGAGGATGAAAAACTACTTATTTCCACATCGGTCAAGGAAGTGGTACAACCGCATTTTCAATGCCATTATAAGCATCTGTGTTGTCAACTCGCACATCATATATTCTAAGTGTACCCCTGACTCACACAAGTCACTAAAGGCCTTCATCCAGGACATTATGACTGAACTACTGGCAGGTCACACCAAGGTGGAAAGTAGCAAAGGAGGGCGGCCTTCCGCAGAGGGGGGAGAGATGCCACTCAGACTGATTGAACGTCACTGGCTTTACCAAACCCATCAACGTCCAGATTGTGTTGTTTGCTCAGATCGATCTCGCCCCAAAGGCAGAGTACAGACACGGTACAGGTGCAGTGAGTGTGGTGTGGGTCTTTGTGCTGTGCCTTGCAATGAAATTTACCACACTAAAAAGAACTACAAATGTCATTTGAATGGATGAAGAATAAAATAAATTTTCATAATAAGCATTTGTACATTTATTTATTTATTTATTCATTCATTTATTCAGTCAGTCATTTTCTTACTTATTTCTTTACTTTGTCATCCACACTGCTCCTCTTAGTATCTCACACTCACCATGGCTGAAAATCATATTTATTGCTCCAGCTCTGGGAAGCCTGTCCCAGGTAAAACATAGCCCTTTTATCTGATAAAAGTGAGTCACCTAAGCCCATAAACCAGCAACCATGATAGGACACAAAAAAACAAAACAAAAAAAAAACCCAAAAACAACGTGATTTGGACCTCTTCTTCACTCCTGCTGGAGGGCCCAGGAGCAAACATAATGCCCCTGGTACTCCGTAAAAAAAAGCGTAGAAAAAAAAAGAAAAAAAAAAAAAAAAGTATCAGTTTCGCCGCGCAGCGTGGGGAGGGGCTTCAGCCCGGAAGTCCCGGGCTGAAGCGTTTTTGGCCACGCTGCGCGGCCAGTTGCACTTTCCCCCGACACAGCGCTCGACCTTTGGGCAGGATTTCAGAAACCTGGTTTTCAGAAACAGAGATAGGTCCAAATCGCGGTTCCTCTGTATCCGATCTCGAGTGCTGGCCGATGGGCTTACGTGACTCGCCTTTGCAGGGCCTCTGCCTGGTTCCATCTCCGGTCCAGGGTGGATGGTTCCTGCGCATTGCGAGTTCGCCTCTGCGGTGTGGGGGAGGGCGGCCTCTCCACCGGGAAGCGAGACCCAGACGCCCTGTCTGCCCCAGGTGCATATGACGGAGCCTCGCCACACGTTCTCTCAAAGCCTGACTAAGAGCCACCCCTGCCCAGGGGGACTCGACTCAAGCCTGCTGCCCTGGGCCCGGGGCAGTATGGTGAAAGCGGCTGAGCGGTGGCGCCCCGCTCAGCCACACGGGCTTCCTGGTTGATCCTGTCATAGTACTGTGTAATATGCTTGTCTCAAAGGTTAGGTCATGATGACTGATGAACTTAGCCTGGGCCGGGAAGCTGAACGCCGGGGAGAGCTCTCTGCCACTGGGCGGGCCCGCGCGCTTAGCTCCGTGTGTATGCACGGGGCGGCGCACGGGGCGGCGCACGCGCCAGTCTGGTGGGGGAGGCCCGTTCCTCCCGGCTGCTTGTCAACTTTTACACAGCACGGTGTGGGCGGCCCACCGCGCGCCTCTGGGTACCCAACTCTCCTCTCCCCACCGGGGAGAGGCAGGGGGGTTCAATGTCTCCTACCCTGTTCTGTCCCGGCCGGTGAGCCTGCCGGGCTTAGCAGGATGTAGCGCCTGTGAGGTCTTTTATCATACTGAAAACACGGACCTGTCTCTGAGCTCCGGGGAGAGCCCTCTGCCACTGGGCGGGCCCGCGCGCTTAGCTCCGTGTGTATGCACGGGGCGGCGCACGCGCCAGTCTGGTGGGGGAGGCCCGTTCCTCCCGGCTGCTTGTCAGCTTTTACGCAGCACGGTGTGGGCGGCCCACCGCGCGCCTCTGGGTACCCAACTCTCCTCTCCCCGCAGGGGGGTTCAATGTCTCCTACCCTGTTCTGTCCCGGCCGGTGAGCCTGCCGGGCTTAGCAGGATGGAGCGCCTGTGAGGTCTTTTATCATACAGAAAACACAGACCTGTCTCTGAGCTCCTACCCTGTTCTGTCCCGGCTGGTGAGCCTGCCGGGCTTAGCAGGATGGAGCGCCTCTGAGGGTTTTTATCATACTGAAAACACGGACCTGCCTCTTAGCCGGAGGGGAAACTTAGGTGGAGGCCTGCAGTTTTCCCTGACCTGGTTTATAGGAGCGAAAGACTAATAGAACCAGCAGTAGCTGGTTCCCACCTTGAGTTTCGATCAGGATATATGGCGTGCGGAAGTCAGGAGCGTAGTCCTAGTGTTGGGCTATGTTTCCTATATGCAGGACTGGACGCCCTTCCCGGAGCTGCGGGGTACCATGTCCGCGTAGACATAACTCATCACCAGGTAGAATCAAACACACTGCCGTGGAAAGAGAGAGTCTGGGGTGAAGTAGCAGGAGTCAAAGCGTGGAGCCTGTGCGCAGTTGTATGTGAGCGCGTGTAGTACCAGGGGCTGAAACCAGACGCCCTGAGCACCACGGTTGCTCCCCGCTCACCTCTCGTGCACGTTCGCCCACCGTTAAGCCCCCCTCCTGGGCTATTCACCAATCCACGAGCCCGCTGTGGGTTCGTGCCCCTGGTACCCCGTACACAATGCCCCTGGTACTCCGTACACATCAGTAATAACTGATGTCTTTACTGATGTCTCTGGAGTACCAGGGGCATTATGTACGGAGTACCAGGGGCTTTGTGGACTGATATGTGTACGGAGTACCAGTGGCTTTGTGGGCTGATATGTGTACGGAGTACCAGGGGCTTTGTGTACGGAGTACCAGGGGCTTTGTGGACTGATATGTGTACGGAGTACCAGGGGCTTTTTGGACTGATATGTGTACGGCGTACCAGGGGCTTTGTGAACGGAGTACCAGGGGCTTTGTGTACGGAGTACCAGGGGCTTTGTGGACTGATATGTGTATGGAGTACCAGGGGCTTTGTGGACTGATATGTGTACGGTGTACCAGGGACATTGTGTACGGAGTACCAGGGGCTTTGTGTACGGAGTACCAGGGGCATTGTGTACGGGGTACCAGGGGCACGAACCTCCAGCGAGCCCGTGGATTGGCCAATAACCCAGGAGGGGGCTTAATGGTGGGGGAACGTGCACGAGAGGTGAGCGGGGTACAACCGTGGGGCCCAGGGCGTCTGGCCTCTATGCCTTTAGCCTGTTTTGCCTGGATGAATACCCCGTGTGAGGCTGTGGCTGTAGCCCCGGCTCACGCAGCCGTGTCCCGGACATCTCCCCTCCTCTTTACCGCAGTCCCAGGGGCTTCTAGCTTCGGTCTTTTTAGCCTGTTTTGCCTGGATGAATACCCCGTGTGAGGCTGTGGCTGTAGCCCCGGCTCACGCAGCCGTGTCCCGGACATCTCCCCTCCTCTTTACCGCAGTCCCAGGGGCTTCTAGCTTCGGTCTTTTTAGCCTGTTTTGCCTGGATGAATACCCCGTGTGAGGCTGTGGCTGTAGCCCCGGCTCACGCAGCCGTGTCCCGGACATCTCCCCTCCTCTTTACCGCAGTCCCAGGGGCTTCTAGCTTCGGTCTTTTTAGCCTGTTTTGCCTGGATGAATACCCCGTGTGAGGCTGTGGCTGTAGCCCCGGCTCACGCAGCCGTGTCCCGGACATCTCCCCTCCTCTTTACCGCAGTCCCAGGGGCTTCTAGCTTCGGTCTTTTTAGCCTGTTTTGCCTGGATGAATACCCCGTGTGAGGCTGTGGCTGTAGCCCCGGCTCACGCAGCCGTGTCCCGGACATCTCCCCTCCTCTTTACCGCAGTCCCAGAGGCTTCTAGCTTTGGTCTTTTTAGCCTGTTTTGCCTGGATGAATACCCCGTGTGATCCTGTGGCTGTAGCCCTGGCTCACGCAGCCGTGTCCCGGACATCTCCCTTCCTCTTTACCGCAGTCCCAGAGGCTTCTAGCTTCGGTCTTTTTAGCCTGTTTTGCCTGGATGGATACCCCGTGTGAGGCTGTGGCTGTAGCCCCGGCTCACGCAGCCGTGTCCCGGGCATCCCTCTCTCTTTACTGCCGGCCCAGGGGGCCTCTTTCCCCGGTCTTTTCAGCCTCATTTGACCGTGCCCAGACCCCCGTGAGAGGCTGTGGCTGCGTCCCGGGCGGATGCAGCCGCGTTCTGGCCAGCTCCCCTCCTCTTTACTGCCGGCCCAGGGGGCCTCTTTCCCCGGTCTTTTCAGCCCCATTTGACCGGGTCCAGACCCCCGTGAGAGGCTGTGGCTGCGTCCCAGGCGGATGCAGCCGCGTTCTGGCCAGCTCCCCTCCTCTTTACTGCCGGCCCAGGGGGCCTCTTTCCCCGGTCTTTTCAGCCTCATTTGACCGGGCCCAGACCCCCGTGAGAGGCTGTGGCTGCGTCCCGGGCGGATGCAGCCGCGTTCTGGCCAGCTCCCCTCCTCTTTACTGCCGGCCCAGGGGGCCTCTTTCCCCGGTCTTTTCAGCCCCATTTGACCGGGCCCAGACCCCCGTGAGAGGCTGTGGCTGCGTCCCGGGCGGATGCAGCCGCGTTCTGGCCAGCTCCCCTCCTCTTTACTGCGGGCCCAGGGGGCCTCTTTCCCCGGTCTTTTCAGCCTCATTTGACCGGGCCCAGACCCCCATGTGAGGCTGTGGCTGCGTCCCGGGCGCATGCAGCCGCGTTCTGGCCAGCTCCCCCCACGTTTACTGCGATCCAGACCCCTTGTGAGGCCGTGGTTCTATGCCAGGCACATGGAGCTTGGTCCTGGCTTGAACTTTATTTTAGAGGGGGGCAGTCACACGGGGGAGCCAGCGACCAGCAATAAACCTCGGCGCCTAAAGGGTTAATTTACTGAATCTAAGTAACGTAAAATCTCTCTCTTCAGGTTCTACCATTTCTCATGTTAGCCAAACTATTGGTGCTAAAAACAAGGTTATATTACATTTAATAATGTGTCAACTTAGGTTCGGGAATAAGGCCACCTAAACCACACCTCTGCTCTACCTCCTCTTCACCTCCACTGCACCTCTGCCCTACCTCCGCCTAACCTCCATTATACCTTTGCTCTACCTCCACATTATCAACCACACCTCTGCTGATGACGTTCAACTCTATTCTATTCATCTTCAACCAAGGCTCCAGTGTCAACAAACTCAAACTCATCAGTTATCTTTGCTCCACAGCATATGATCTGTAACCAGACACCACGTCAGCAGTAAACGAACTGCTGACTGTCTGGTTCTGCAGCTAAATGCTTGAAATTCTATAAGTAGAAACGGGAAAGAGTGTTGGCTACAATGGTTTAATAACCTGGGACATAAGTTGTGCTTAAAATGAACTGACTATGATCAGAACTTGAGTAAGCTTGAGCAGGAACTGTATGATTGCTGGAGATTGGGGTTGGCCTTTGTTAATAGTTTTGAATACATTTTTACATGAATGCGAATGCACTTTATGGACCACTGTTGCCCCCAAGGAATAGCGCGAATATTATGGGTATACGTCACATGGCCGCCGATGGGTAATATTCAAACGCTATGAACACTGTTGCTGAAGATTAGGGCTCAGTAAAGGGACCCTTTCCAGGAACTCCAAAGAGCGCCAAGAATTTGGGTGGATAGATAAGACCTTAAGAGGACGGGTGATATCAGCTTTGGAGACTCTTGACCTACAGGGCAAATGAGTGTTGTGACATAGTCAATTGTGGCATAATACATGGAAAAATCTGTTGATGGATATTCATGCTGAAGGTATGAGTTCCACAAGGGGAAGATAAATCAATGAGGAGCCTGTTTCTGCCATAGCATATACACCTTGCAACCCCACTTGATGGGACAGAAGCTGCTCTAGAGGAACGTCAACCCACATCTGATCCTTTGGGTCTTGTCATTCCTGAAAGGGAGACACCAGCAGGTCAGTCAGTGGACATCATGTCACACAACTGCCCATCTCCACAGGAGCCTCACAAGGATCTGTTATCTCTTCAGCACTGTTTACAGTATACACCAATGACTGTAAGCACTGGCCCTGTGATAACATACATTAAATATTCGGATGACATCAGTTATCATGGGCACTACCAATACTGAAGAATAGCTACAGACTGAAATGCAGGTGCAAACAGAACTGTCTTGACCTTAATACATCAAAAACAACTGACTTTGACTTTAAACATGGACAATTCACTAAACATTAACAATGATGCAATAGAAAAAAGTAGAATCATACAAATACCTCAGCACAATAAGAGACCACAAACTCACAGTGAAAACATCTTCTCTAAGTGTCAACAACCAATATATTTTCTCTGAAAACTCCACAAAAATCAACAAAAAGCCACTTTAAAAAAAACCCTTTGGTTTAAATGATTCAAACTATTTCCTGTATATGTAACTGAAATTGACCTTGTGCAATTACACTAATAAATACAATACTAATAAATACAATAATAAATCATTTTATCTAGACACTCCAGCCAATGGAAATGGAACAGTCTCCAAACTTTGTAGGACATAAGTATGCCATAATTTCTTTGACTGTGGCACATCTATTATGAAACAATGGAAGACAGACTTGGGCACAACTCTAACAAAAGATGAATGGGAGTCCATCATTCACAAGTCTTTAATCAATCCAACAGTTATGGCACAGTACAGTAGTCATGGTGTGTTACGAATAGTTGTTCTGTCACAGTTGCATCCACGCACAACATTAACTGAAAAGATGTAAAGTTGTATGCCGGGGCTCGCTTCCTCTCACTGCGTACTGGCTACCTGAACTCAGTGCGCATGTCTTGGTGATGTAGCGACAGCTCTGTAGGATCGCCTACTGGGGAGGCAGTGAAATGCAGCAGGGAGGTTTGCACAACTGCCCCCAAATTCAGTTATGAATTTGCAAAGCTGCTCAAATGCCCATGCTGTGACAGGGAAGCCTCAGTTCTCTGGTATCTTTGGAAGTGGTATAAGTTTGGCCCAGAAGTGATCTGCCAGCACCTGGCTGTGTCTCCAGCGGCGACAACCAATCAGTTCACTGTTACTGTTGCCCTGTCACAGCTGTGACTGGGATGTGTCCCACCACCCCATCAGCAAGAGATTTGGAGAGATGGGGTCAGGATCTGCAATGTCTGATGTGGCCTAGCTGAGAGGCTTAGAGTTGAGAATACCCTCAAAAGTCAGTAGGACCTCTTCTGGGAGAGTCTGATCTTTAAGAACTACTTGCAGAGCTCACCGATTTTATTTCTCTTTCTCAAATGGTCCCAAAATGAGGCGCAAAGGTGGATTAAATTTGAAGGTGATGCTGTGTTCAGCTAATTGTTCTTTTAAAGATGGCTCTAATGCCTCAAAAGCCCTCTTCAGCTCTCTATCTCCCCCCATGAAGTTAGTGGTTCTGTCACTGATAATTTCAAATGGCTTCCCTCTTCTCACCACAAAACATTGTAAAGCCAGTAAAAATGAGTCTGTGTCCATACTACAAAGGTCTAAATGTACACTCCTTGTAGTGATGCATTTAAAGATAATGTGCCACCTCTTTTCGTGTCTACGGCCTATTTTGACAGTGTATGGGCCGAAACAGTCAATAACAGTGGACCAATAGGGAGGCTGGTGTATACGGAGCCATGCAGCAGGAAGGTCTGCCATCTGGGGAATGACAGGTCTGTTGCGATATCTCTGATAGTCAGTACAGCTATGTTAGTGTTTCTTTACTGCCTGCCGGCCATGGAGGATCCAATATGTCCTCCGCATCTCTGCAAACACGCGGTCAGGACCTGGGTGGAAAAGACTGCTGTCATAGTCCTATATCAGCAGCTTGGTGACAGGGTAATCAGGTGCCAAGACTATAGGGTGAATGTCAACCTGTAAACCCTCTGCCTTGCTCAGCCTGCCTTCGACTCACACCAGGCCCACAGTGTTGTCATATTCTGGGGAAGAGAAAGAAGACAGCTGTAAGAACTGAGAGGTTTACCTGACTGCAGAGCAGTCACCTCTGCAGAGAAGCTCTCTTCTTGGGCCCTCTTAAGGATAGCGACTTCTGTCTCAAGCCGATCAGAGGCAGTCTTCTGGTTGAGTGTCTGCCCCCACAGAGTTGGCCATTCAGCTGGAGGCTGATGCAGGAATGCAGTTCCACATGTCCAACAACAGGGTTTAGTTAGGTCTGCTAAGGATTGACCACGGGTGATGTCATCAGCTTTTGGCTCCAACCAGCTCCTGAATCTTAGTGTCCCCACAAACACTTGTGACTCAGACTGGACCCAATGGAGGACTGTGGTGTGTGGTGGAATTGGTCCATAATGTTGTGTGCTGTATATTGAGAGTAAGGTCTGTCTGCAGGACTTTAGCTATCTGTGCACCAACCAGCGCCGCACACAACTCCAAATGGGGTATTGACAGATGTTTCTTTGGTGCTACGAGACCTAGCCAACACAAATGATACTTGCACTGTGCCTTTAATGTCTTCTGCCATTAAGTATGCCACAGCTCCGTAGACCCTCTCTGAGGCGTCAGAGAATATATGCAGGTTGACGGGAATATGGGATGGAATATGGGAAATGCTGTGGTAGCTCATTCTCCCATGCCTGCCATGTAGGGAGGAGCTCATCCGTAATAGGTTCATCCCAATCTCTTCCCTTTCTCCACAGGGCTTGAACTAGAACTTTAGCATGGGAAGCGTATGTTACGATATAGCCAAGTACTCTGTACACATACCTCATTGTGGGTACAGTTGTTGTGATGGTTCTGTGCTTGTAACCCAGTGTGTCTGAGTTACAGTGCCACAGCAGACCCAGTGCAGACTCTTGAGGGTCATTCTTGTTGGCAGACAGCCCACAACTCACAGCTCGCTGACTTGGCTTCAGTAGGCAGGTGGGAGATAACTTCAGGCACGTTACAGGATCACTGTCTTAGATCGAAGCCTCCACTGGCAAGAACGGCTCTCATCCTGTCTATGAGCTGTCTAGCTTGATCCACGGATGGTAGGGACTGGAGGCAGTTGTCCACATAGAAAGCCTGCAAGACAGAGTCTAAAACTTCCTCATTACCTTCAGAGCAGTCCTGCACATGCTGCTGTAGCGCATAAGTTGCACAGCATGGACTGCAGGTTGTCCAAAAAGGCAACACACGCCATTCATATACATTGGGGCTGCGCTCTCTCTCTCTCCTTCACGCCACAGGAAGTGAAGTAACTGCTGGTCTTCTGGGAGGAGACGCACCTGACGAAACATGTCACATATGTCTCCACTGATGAGAGACAACGCTCTGTTGCTCAGAGGAGAGCCATTACTGCAGTGGTTGGCGCGCGTAGAGAGGGTTCTTTCTACGCAGGAGTGGAACAGCATGACAAAGTTAACATTTGATTGTTTTAGCAGAAGAGCGTTTCACATCTCCTCTCTCTCACATTTTTTCTCACAGTTTACGCTTGTCAGCCTGAGGTGTTCAGGTGCCTATGCAAGAAAACTGTTGCCATGGCATTTGATATCAGCCCATATTTACAACCGTCAGGACACGTTAGCTTTTTTAGCAATTGTGGTTGACAAAATGACTCAAAAGCATTAGGAGAGAATTGTCGAGAAAACAAAAGTGCGTCCTTAGGAAGTTGTGTTCGTCCACAGGCTTTCTCCCATTCAACTCTCCACTTTTTATCACTCTGAAAGAAGTGAAGACTTGCGCCTGTTTTTGTTACTTTTTGGCTGGAAATTGAACCAAATGCAGCACAGTGTTGCAGTGTTTCCACTTTTTAAGGCTAACTAAGAGAGACATAGTCTGAAACAGTAACTTTTCCTTAAATTTCCTCTTGGGTAAAAACCAAATTACATCATTGTACATTGCATTGCGTAGGTAAAATAATGACGCCTTCTGTTGGTCAAAAAAAATAGTAAACATGTAAAATTTTTAAAGTAGTTTTGACGTGCCACTAACAATGAATTTTAGTAGAATACAACATATTAACAAGTGCTTTTTAAAGTCTGTTACACTAGGTTTTCTTATTTTTAAAGGAGCATTTTGTAAGATTTGGAAAATCCTTAAAAATTAAGATACTCTGAAATAGTCATAAAATATCTTTGGAGTCTTCAAAAATAACTCTCTTGGCAGCTAGCCAAGTGCATAAATATGTGTTATTCAAGAGATATGATTATAAAAGAATATTCTTTACGGTCCGTAAAAGTCATGTCATCATAAACCACAACCGTGTCAGCTGCCGTAAGTCCATCCCAAAGGAGGACTTGTGCTTGCAGGGCCAATCAGGTGCATGTCTATCTCTGAGACAGGTAAGCTGCCCTTCACCCCGGAAGAGTGTCTGCTAGATACTGAGAGAGGTGTGATTGTGTAAACATTAGCAAGAGCGGTCACTGTTTTATAGAGGATGAATAAAAAATTTAGGACAAATTAAATTCAGCGCCTGACCCATGGTGTTCTCTTATAACTTAACTAGCTATTTCAGTTTCTTTGTCCACTAGGCGGGGGAGTTAAAGATAATCCCATGCCAAGGCTTCATATTACCATCTTTATATATTGTGGAACAATTAAGCACTCATTTATATACAAATGTATCAACAACATATGGTTCCAATAACACAATGTATTCAAACATAAAGCAATGTTTCTATGGTCAATAATTGTAGTCCTTAGAATATACATGTATTAACAGTTAAAACAACATTTCTTTAGGATGTATGTGCATGTATTCACATTGACAACATAAACAGGAGAGATAAAGTTAAGGCTTATCACCTTTATCAAGTCTTTAGTTCAAAAAGGAAAAGTCTTTATTCATTAAAGAGCAACTTTTAAGTCTGTTAAAATTGTTCAATGTTTATTCAAGTTTGTTCTAAACAGGAGAGATAAAGATAAGGCTTATCACCTTGATCAAGTCTTTAGTTCAAAAAGGTAAAAGTCTTTATTCATTAATGAGCAACTTTTAAGTCTGTTAAAATTGTTCAATGTTTATACAAGTTTGTTCTTTTGTAAAGGAATGCAGGGATGCGGCCTCATAATTTGTAGCTGAACCATCAATGCTAAGCACAGATAATGTCTTTCATCCTTCAGGTCCTTCAGTTGTAAATCCGTTAGGTTAAAGGCGTGTTCATAAGAAAGATATTATTTAGCGGGTCTGGAAATTCTGTATGTTCCTGAGATCAAAAGGTTGTACGCTACAGGAGCAACATACACAAACTCTGGTGGACATTCCTGCAGACAGCCAATTAAAATAAGATAAGATAAATCTTTATTGTCATTGCACAACCATACTTTGTACAAAAGAACAACGAAATTGAGGTACTGTCGCACATCAGTGCAAATGAAGCCATACGGCACAAAAAAATATAAAAAAATAAAAAAGTTGAATAAAATAATAATAAAAATAAATATATCCAGGATAGAAATATACAGTGTATACAGAATATATACAAAGACAGTGAACATTGTTTATTGCACATGGCCTGCTGTCAGAAAGGTACCAATTAGATTAAGTAAGGTTATGCTATGTTTTTACGTTGTAAAAGCTGTCTCTGAGTCTGTTTGTTCGTGCTCTCAGCACCCTGAATCTCTTGCCAGAGGGCAGCAGCTTAAACACCCGGTGTCCTGGGTTAGGGTTAGGGTTAGGGTTACAGTCCCTCAAGATGCTGTGTGCCATCTTGAGACAGTGGGTGCTGTAGAGGTCCTTCAGGGAGAGAAAGGGATGGCCAATGATTTTCTGGGCAGTGTTAATGACCCTTTGTAGTGCCTTCTTGTGTGCCATGGTGCAGCTCGAGAACCACACAGAGATGCAGTATGTTAGCACACTTTCAATGGAGCAGCGGTAGAAGACGGTCAGCAGCTCCCTTTTCAGATTGGTCCTCCTGAGAATCCTCAGAAAGTGGAGCTGGGCCTTCTTCACAACCTCCGAGGTGTTAGAGCTCCATTGGAGGTCTGCATCTATGTGCGCTCCTAGAAACTTAAACCTGGGCACCCTCTCCACACATTCCCCGTTAATGCAGATGGGCTGAAGGTTGGACTTCCTCCTCCTGAAGTCGATAATCAGTTCTTTGATCTTGGAGATGTTGAGGACCAAGTTGTGTCTGCACACCACCTCACCAGCCTCTGAACCTCCTCCCTGTATGCCATCACATTTCCACCAGAGATGAGCCCCACCACGGTATCGTCAGCAAACTTAACGACGGTGTTGTCTGGGTGGGTGCTGACACAGTCATATGTGTACAGCATGTTCAGTAGGGGACTGAGCACACAGCCTTGTGGTGAGCCGGTGTCGAGGCTGAGGGCTGTGGAGAGATGGGGACCCACTCTGACTCTCTGTACACAGTCAGAGAAAAAGTTTCTGATCCAGCAGCAGGTGGTGAAAGGAAGTCCAATGTCCAGTCATTTTTCTGTCAGTCTGTCTGGGAGTACTGTATTAAAAGCAGAGCTAAAGTCAACAAAGAGCAGCCTAGTGTAGCTCCCCTGCTGTTCCAGGTGGGAGATGGTGGTGTGGACTGCTGTGACGATGGCGTCCTCTGTCGATCTGTTTGCTCTGTATGCAAACTGAAGTGGGTCAAATGCCGGTGGGAGGCAAGACATGATGTGCCGTCGGACCAGTTTCTCAAAGCACTTCATTATAACAGGAGTCAGAGCGACTGGTCAGTAGTTATTGAGGTTGCTGATGGAGGTCTTTTTGGGCAGCGGGACAATTGTGGCTGACTTCAGGCATGGTGGGATGAAGGACTGGGACAGTGATGCATTAAAGATCTTGGTGAAGACCCTGGCCAGCTGGTCTGCACACTCAATGAGGACCCTCCAGGTCACTCCGTCTGGTCCAGCGGCCTTCCTAGGGTTCACTGCACTTAGTGTGCACCTCACCTCATGCTCTTGCACCATGAGACTGGAGTTGCTGCAGTCTGGTGTTTGAGCTGTGGCTGCCTCTGGTCCTCCTTCCCCCTCGAAGCGTGCGAAGAAGTGGTTCAACTCCTCTGCAAGCACAGCGTCACCCTCTGCCACCATGGTGTTGCTGGACTTGTAGTGGGTTAGTCGCTGGACTCCCTGCCACACCTGCCGCGTATTGTTGTCACTGAAGTGGTCCTCAATTTTCCTCTTATAAGCTGCCTTGGCCTCTCCGATTCCTCTTTTCAGGTCGGCTCAGGCTACACTGTACTGTGCCCTATCACCTGCTCTGAAAGCGACGTCATCTCCTGACGGGGGTGTATGCAGGAATCAGCAGCATGGACATGTGATCTGAAAGACCCAGATGTGGTAGAGGGGTTGCTCTACAGCCTTTTTGGTGTTGCTATAGGCTTTGTCCAGTGTGCTTGCACCCCTTGTTGCACATTTAAGATGTTGATCAAATCTGGGGAGTACTGTCCTTAGAACAGCATGGTTAAAGTCCCCAGCTATGATGTGCACTGTGTCAGTATAAGAGTTCTGCTGGCTGCTTACTGCTTTGTGCAGCTCATCCTTGGCTACGTTAGCCTTAGCATCGGGTGGTATGTATACGGCCGTTACCATGATGACGGTAAACTCGCGAGGTATATAGACGGGTCTGCATTTGACAGTCAAATAATCTAAGTTCGGAGAACAATGGATGTCTACAGTCTTTGCATTTTTGCACCAGCTGTCGATAACCATAGCATAACCCCCCTCCTCTGCTCTTACCATAGTCGCCATTCCTGTTGTGGTGGCGGGCCGTGTGGCCGGCTAACTCAATAGCTGAGTCTGGTATGAATGGCTGCAGCCAGGTCTCTGTGATTAAAACAATGCAACAGTCGCGGAAGCACTTGTTGACTTGTTGGTAACCTCAGTTCGTCAATTTTGTTTGTTATGGATCTGGCGTTAGAGAGGAAGATGCTGGGAAGCGGCGACTTAAATGGTTGTCTCTTTAGCCGTGCTAGCGGTCCGGCCCTGCAGCCTCGCTTTTGCTTCCTTTGTTTTCGCTTCCTCTTGGGCTTGCTGCCGGGAAGGACCATTCACGGAGACCCTAGGGCAGGCATGTCAAACATACGGCCCCCCGTTGGATGATTTAATCCGGCCCGGCATACATTTCTGAGTATGTCAAAAAAAAGCGAGTTTCTAGCTCATTTCTATCAAAAGTTATGATTTTTTTTAAAATAAATATAACCCAAATGCTCCCTCCGGCCGCTAGAGGGCAGCAAATGTGAGGCAGTGAGAGAAAGAAAAAAAAGTGTGATGACACGAAATTTGTTTGCACTCATGAATACAGATCATTAAAAATAAGATTAATCTGGTTTCATATTAAAGACAATTAATATTGTGCAGTATATTCTCAGCTTCAGTAGACCCAGCCTAGTAGTTTGATCTGATGTAGCCTAATCTTATTGCCCATGCACTGCTATAACTTTTATTTTGTATTTCTTTTTTTATTTATTTCAAAGCAGTAACAATTACAACAACAATTAAGGCAAAAATATGTTTTTCATAGCTCCCACTTGAGTTTGTTTAGTGTGGTGAGTTGGTTCAGGTGTAAAACTGCATTCACTCAACAGTTAAATTAAACCAGTTGTTAACACATTCACCGCCAAACACGAAAATCTTTTTTTTTTCCAATTCCAGTTTGTGAATAAATGTGTTGTGCTTAGAACAGATCCTTTGTCATCCGTCAAAAAAAAGGAAGCTAAATATTTGGAGTTGACATTCTTTTACTGATCCGGCCAACCTGAGAACAGAAGGTCTGGATCCGGCCCCAGAGCCAAACTGAGTTTGACATGCCTGCCCTAGGGTCCTGGCTATGTCCTCCGGAATGTCGTGGAAACGGTGGTAGTCCAACGTGATAGTCTTTTGACAGCGTAATCCCAAACTAAGAAGATCCTGACGACTGTACATAGGTTCTGTTGTGTACCCAGTTAAAACACAAACATCCACACATAAACACACAGTAGACAAGGCACAGAGTGGAGAGCAGTGAGACGCAGCGTCTGGTTTGGTGATGTGTGCTAAAACTGCACATTTTAGATAGACCTTTTATTGTGGCCAGCCTAAAGCACACCTGTGCAATAATCATGCTGTCTTATCAGCATCTTGATGTGCCACACCTGTGAGGTGGATGGATTATTTCGGCAAGGGAGAAGAGCTCACTAACAGAGATTTAGACAGATTTATAATTAATTACGGTCATGTTGCTGACAAGTTTAGTGATTTCTTTAAAACAGAACATACTAATTGTTTCATTTTATTTTGGTGTTAGAGTCCCAGAGCTGTTACCTGCTGTTTGACAGTCTTGGTGTCCCAGAGCAGTAGCTGTCCTGACACTGGGATGGGCAGACGGGGAGCAGATTCAACGTTTACATTTCGATTCAGAGCGGCAGCAGAGCAGACAAAGGAGGAGCCACTGGGACTGCAGGCCAGGGACAGGATCCTGAGCAGACAGAGACATGAGCAGTCAGAACAGCGGCGGGTACAGGCTCAAAGTGGAGTAGCATTGTGTCAAAGCTCACCGCGGATGGGTCTCGTCAATGTTCATCTCGTACAGATTCTTCTTGGTGTCAGTGTCATATAGTCGCACTGACCCGACACCACTGCCCAGCAACAACTGACAGACAGATATGTTAATCCATAAATATCTGCACAATATCAGGAAAATGTGATACATGTGTTGATTACTGCAGTGATGACATTAAATGCATAGAAATACCAGCTGGTGACATTGCTGCCACAGAATTTTTATTTTATCTGACTATGAACAATAGCCAATCAGTGCCTCACAATGCTGCTTAATGCCATAAAAAACAGCTTTCCTGACATGAAAATATTAGGTATTTGCATTCTGTACCAGTCTGTCGGGTTTGGTGGCCCACTCTAGAGACAGCAGCGGGGACTTAGACATGATGGTGGCTTTGGTCTGCATGATGGGGTTAAAGGACCAAACCTAGGACCGTCAGAATCAGAAAATTCATCAGTTCTCCTCAAATCTATTATTTTACAGACAAGCTTTTCATATTTACCTTCACAACTCCATCAATGTCCAAACTGGCCACTCTGCGTCCAGATGAGTCAACTCTGGAAAAAACGAAAGGCATTAAAAGATGGTTATAGAGCCATTTCTTGACTAAAACTTGGCTAAGCCATGAGTTGACCTGTCTCTGAAGGTTGTCATTTATCCATACACTATTCACTAGAATAGTTAGAAACAGGTGTCATCATCAATCCAGCGTTTCAAATGAAATTAAATGCCTCCTCCCAATGTATAGATGAGTATTGTACTCACTGTTGTGGTGGTTTCCCTTTCACCCAAAAAAGTACTGTTTAGAAATATTTTACTGTAAACGAGGATGATATATATGACAGCAAACTTATGTACTGATTAAGTGTCAGCAGGCACACAATCAATAAGGCTCTGATATCTGAGTATATTTTATAATTCTTAGATACTAGTTCTAACAAAAAGCAGTACAGACTTCCCTAAAAGTTACTAGCTTGAAAATAGCTTTAAAAATCAAAAACTAACTTGATTTTGACACACAATCAAAGAAAACCTTTAAAATACTAGACCATATAGCTACATTATTTTAAGACTTTTTAAGAGTCTACAGTTGTGACATTTATCATAAGTAAGCCTGGTTTCCTCCGGAGAGCCATGGGTCAGGTCAGTAAGTTAGTTCTAATGCCAAAGAAAGTCCAAGCTGCAGCACTGTTTCAATTATTCTTTTACTATACAATTATTCTGACTGTGCAGTGAAAACAGCAAAAGCTACAAAGTTTGCGTTTCATCAGCTCATTGCAAATCACTTCCTCTTATCACACAACAACTGCCTGAGTCTCACTATTTAGTTTTATTGTGCTGGTTTTTGTGATAGTCATGAGGCCTCTACTCATTTACCTGCAGTGCATGATGGAAGAGTGGTGTTCTCCATATTCCTCTTGGCTCAGTTTAATAAAGGGCTGCTCCACTGACAGACCCACTCCCTCGGCTGCGGCTCTGTTGTTGGTGGGTTCCAGAGGTGGGCTGTCTGCCTCCCCCCTTCTCTCTGGGGTCTGCAGCCAGAAAATGAGACAGTTCAACTGAGAGGACCAGTTTTATTTGTACTAATTTTTGGCCACAGCTGCTTAGTGCTTTTTTCTGCTTCCATACATCTGATCCAACCAGTGAAGCAGCTGGTGCCAGGTTTTAGCACAGCCAGTGACAGTAAAAGGCTCAGACTGTAGGTGTTAAAGAACCCAGGACTACAGGAACTTTGCCAGTGGGGTCACTAGATCCGAAGAACATTTTTTATTACTGAAATGTAAGAAATTCAGGGACATCTGTCTTTTATTTAATCAGTGCACTCAAACAGTTGTTTGGTTCAGCATGTATTTTTCATCACTTGATATTGGTTTCAAGTCAACTAAAACGGCATTAAAAAAATAGTGAGCATTAATTTATCATCTGTCTTCAGTTCAGCTCTTTATTGTGTGACGGTTTACTGGTGTATAAGTAATGCAACTATTATGCTTGCCTCGAGGCAGAGACCATGGAGGATATGATGGGAGACATCTGGGCGTCCATTCCATCACTTAGTATAAAGCCCTCACTTCTGCTATCTGGCTCTCACTATCCCTCTTGACTCCCGTTGACAGGTCCACGTTGTGGCGGTCAACTTGCTTGTGTATTTTTCCTCCGCACCATTCAACATTCCTGCCGAAAGGCTCACACATCCATGCACTTACTACACTACACTACTGACTCTACTGATATCCCATTTACATACATTTGTGGTTAGCGTAAGTTTAGTTTTTGGTTAAATAAACCATTTATTTTTGGATTTCCAAACCGTGTCTCCTTTTTGTTGCGGCTACAAAAAAACTTCACTACAAACCTGTAGAGCTGGGGTTCCCAACCTTTTTCCATCATGGACCCTGCATGTCATTTTACTCTCGGAACACGCAAATTTGACCCAAAATTCCCATCAGTTGCACAGATCCATTCCTTCCCAGTTCAAGGGTCTTTTGTGGTTGGGAAATAATGCTAGAACTCTCCTCCAGAATCTCCACAAATGATGGGATCATGCCACGCAAGTTTTTCAACCCACTCTGTGCCACTTAATGTGCTGCCAGTGGTGACTGTTTGTGTAAATATTATGAAGCAGCCTTCGTAACTCGAAATCTCTGGCCACCAATCTCCCACAAGAAAGCTGTCTCACTTCAGTATAAGAGAAGACTGTACTCCGTTTTTCAACATTCACCATTTTTCTGCTCTCCAAACCAGAGTAGTTAAACCAGAAAACCGTGTTGAAGCAGTTTTGATAGAAGACCTATGAGTGAGTTAGTAAAGTGAAGTCAAGTGTGGGGAAGAGGTTCCAGTGGAGCGATCACAATCGTCTATCAAAAGAAAGTGAAATGAAATACAGATTTTTGGCCTTTTGCCTTTATTTGATAGGACAGTAGACAGTCAGGAAACCTAGGTCTCCAAAGTATATGGTGCATGCTCTACCAGGTGAGCCAGACTGGGGATTGGGGACCCCTACTGTAGATAAATCCACAGAGAGAAGTTTGTCATCATCATTAAATCCTGTTTATATGGTTTAGTGGTGGTTTTCACATATATTTGTCTACACAACACTAAAGTGAAAGTTCTATGAGCTTTTCTTCAATGTTTCCAACAACGTCAAAGTCAGAATCACACCCTTGTGTGTACTGAACTGAAAGGTAGCTGTATTATTGCATCTGTATCAGTGTGCTATGGTTGAAGACTATAATTCAACATATGTATTAGACTGCACAGCAAACAGTTTTGTGCAATCAACAAATGTCTGCAGTAATCTTTTTATGAGGAGTGAACGTGGAAGAACTGAAGGAATGTATGAGGCCCACAATGTACAAGATTACCTGAGGGGCTTTGGCAAATAGCTCCTTCCTCTCTTTTTCGTGCTCCTGGATCCTCCTGTGCCTCTGGGTCGTCGGCTGGGCCTGGGTGGTGGACTGGGAGCTAAGGTTTTCAGTGGTGGAGGTCTGGGTGGAGAGCTGTTTCATATCCTTTGATGGACCTGTCTCTTTTGATTTCTACAGGGCACAACAAGTGTTAGGGTACTCATTTGCTGGAGCTTTCCCCGAGCCGTTTCATAGTTTTTAAGTGCTACTTATTAAAGAGCACATGTGTGTATAGGGAATATCGCAACAGGGTATTCCAGTGAATACAGTGAATTTTCCCATTTCCCAGTTCAGGCCCTAAAGGTATTTTTTTTAAAAACAAAAAACAATTGGAAGTTTTTTTTAACTAGTCAGGTGCTTCTAGTGATCATAAGGAAGGTCACGTAATATCCATTGTCAATAGAGTCAATATGCAAGGCTACTTTTGTGTACTGTTGTGGAGCCTCTCCAAAAACAGTTTCAACCATAAAATTATGTTCCTCTGTCAATGTCCTGTTTATAAACTAATCTTGTTTAGCTTTTTTTTACGCAGCCAGTGTATTTTAGAACTTATTTAAATGAGGCATTATTACCAAAGTAATAATGGCTTATTGTGCAATTGTGAAAATAAGCTCATACATGAAACATTTAGCTCTGGCCTTGCTCCTATTATGAAATTAAAATTACTCAGGCATTGGAGTGAAGACTGCAGCAGTGTCTGGTTTAAAAATTAGCTAATACTAAATACCACTGAAACTCTTGAGAACAGGGTAGAGTGGAAACTGGAACTGAATCACTATTTTTTACTTTAAGCCTGGTTCTGACAATGAGAAGAATCGTACATCCATTGGATGTCAGGACATGCTTCTCTAACCCGCCAAACGGACAAGGTACCCCTAGTTTCCAGCCAGGCACTGTTTATCGTTATGTACAGAAAAAGGTTCAACATTCAACATTAGCCCTGACACTCTCACCTGATTGGATGGCGTTTGCGTCCCATCGCTGCCTGGTTGGGAGAGGCCCCAGCAGCAGATGTCTGGGAGGATTTGGCTGGTGTTCTTCGGCCCTGGGGAGGAATGTGAGAAGAAGTTTCTGGAAGGAGGTGAGATGGCGCTGGTGGCGCTGACTCCACACCAAGTCACTGTGAAAGAGAGCAAAGACTGTCCAAGCTTTGTGATCTTAGTATCACTTTAGTATTAGTATATATTTCATGAAAAACTTTAATTCCTAAGAAACAAACTTCAATCACAAACTTAACATCAACATAGCAATTGTTATCAGGTTAGCAATGTTAGCCAATCTCAATCTCACTGAGGTTGACATTCCTGTAATGATGAAAGTAGAGGTCTGTTCTGCCTCTCTCCATCCACATCAGTTGTAAACCGTCCATTAGCATCATGAATTAGCCATGTTAGCTATGAAAAGCTATTTTTCGCGCTGCTCAGCATTTGAAATCATACATCTCATCGAGGAAGAAAACTGACCTTCACGTCCTGCCCTCTGTAGCTCTGTGGAACGTCAGTACAGTTGTCCTCACTATACTTGCGGTTCACCTTTCGCGCCACCACGCAGATTTTTTTTTAGTGCAATTTTGCTTTTTTTTTTTACAGTGTATGAAGACGCGCATTGTGTTCTGTGTCCTGATTGGCTAAGGGAGAACTGCGCATTGTGTTCTGCGTCCTGATTGGCTAAGGGAGAACTTGCGCATTGTGTTCTGCGTCCTGATTGGCTGAGGGACTGTAGACCATTGTCAATCAATCTCCTCCGTGCTGTGTCTCCTGTACAGTACAGAATGCGTTCAGCTTGCCAAATTTACATAAATGTTCGATCGCTAGCAGTGTGACTCTGAAGTGTTGTATGTTTGCAAGTTTTCTCCCGACAAAACCCACAATGTCCACGAAACGTTCTGCACTAACAAAGTCACCTGTGGTCAGCACCCAAAAGGCAGAGGAAGATGCTAAGGTTTGAACTTTGAGAGTGTTTAAACAAGAGAGAAATGTGAGGAAATGTTAATGCCTGTCTGAGAAAAGTGTATGAAGTGTGTGGTGAGGGGTTTTACAGCCTTAAAACATATATAATAATTGCAAAAAATAAAGCTGACTTCACGGATTTCGCCAATTGCGGGTATATAAAAACGTACCCCCGTGATAACCAAGGGACCACTGTACTCAAAAGTAAAAGTATTATCTTCTACCGTTGTCATGGCACCTGGCGTTTGCTCTTTTTCATTTTTTCTTCCTTTTATTTATGTAAGCTTTCTACACGTTTTACACTAGGGACACAAAAAGGTTTTGGCTTCATGGCTCAGTTTACAGCCGATTTAATGGCTTACTGGCCTGGGCCATAGTCTTACTGTAAACACAGCAGATCAGCTGTTGGACTGTGAGAGGTAGGGCAGTTTGGTTTGATGCAGTGGAGGAATAGGAATGTCAGGGTCCTCCCACACTAGCTGTTTGTGAGAATAAGCAGTAAAAGTAGTGATATTGTGGTCTCACAGCTCAGTGTCTCCGAGCCGGTCCATGTTCTGGACATATGCAGGCAGTTTGTGGTGTACCACGTCTCAATCCCTCTGGTCCCGGGAGTCCATCTGCAAAGCGAACACCTGACAATACAAAACAAGGAAAAACTTGTGATACAGTGTAGAGTCCTTCTATTTGATAATGACCAAACTTATGAATATGTCTGTGCAGTAGTTTTTTTCACTGATGCAGTGAGAAGTAGGAGTCATTGAGGTAGCAGTGATGTCTTGGTTGATGTGTGCTGTATGTATTAGGCTGCAATTGACACAATTTGACACAAAACGCCCATTGTTATTTCATAAAATCATCCACTGATTTGTCAGGATAAGCCCTGCTTCCGTTTACACCTTTGTTCCACAACAGCGTTCTTTCTGTTCCACTAATACTATTGTGTTAATGATGTCTGAATCAAATTCAACTGTTTTTAGAGAGAAATAGAGATGAAATGAAATTATATCAAACTTTTTTGATTTATTTCATGCATGCTTCAGTTCATCAGCTCGCTGAGGGTCACCTTTGTGCTGACTCCAGAATATGCTTCTCACGGGTCAGAGACCAAAGGGCTACCACAGTTTGACGTCTAGTTTGACTTTACAGATCCCAACTTTGGTGTAGAACATTCACACATATCTCGGCTCCACGTACAAGTGTGTAACGCAACCTTTAGAAATGAGGCCGCTGAACAAGATTCTCAGACCCCTTAGTGTTCTTCTACCATAAGACCAAAGTGCCAGAGGCATTCAGCTATGGTCCTTATGAAACGGTTTCAGTCTCTGGATGATTGGTGCCATGGACTGATAGAGGACATAAAGCAATAATTCTCAGTTTACACATTGCATTTATTTCCACACTGAATGCCATTTCTGCCAAATTCTGCTTTGTTTATTTAAACTTGAAGTACATTATCCAGCTTTGTCACATTAATACCAATGCAGCCTGAAACTCCAGTCGGGTTTCCTTCCTCTTCTCCAAACTGCGGCTTGTTGAGCACAATGTAGTTGCTGATCTACTAAGTGTTTTGTATTTCTTCACAAAACTCAAGGACTGGGACTAAGCAGCCGAGAGAAGCTTACGATAAGAGGCTTTAGTCTGTAATGCTGAAAGACTGTCTGAATCTGGAGTGAGCATGTTTCAAAGTGATATCATCAGGGTACATAGAGGGGCCATGTTATTACCCATCATGCCTAATGCAGACTCTTCAATATCAATGCAAGATCTGGACGAAATAAAAATGCAGATGTCATAAACTTATGCTGAATGTGTGCAGTAACCAAAAGAAACACTGGTGCTTATTTGTCTAACAGTGTAGAACGATCCAAAATAAACAGAAAAACACAAAACTATACAAAAATTCCCTTGTATGAGTGTATCTGGATTATCCTCACCATCTGTCTAAGCTGTTCATTCTCTTCTGTGACAGTGGTCATCTTCTGGACTTCAGCATCAAAACTCAGCAGAACGGGCTGCGGTGGAAACTGGTTAAAGACCACTCATTCTGAAATACCACTGAGGTGTAGAGTCTATGAGCCAGAGCACAAGACTGCTGAACACTCTGTGCAAGCTAGTGGTGTAACCAGAACCTCTTAACAAAAGAACCAATGAGCAGAACAGACAGCAGAACAGACAACAGAAAAAAACAACATACATTTCTGTAGATGATTTTAGAATTTTAGAAATAAAAGCAACACTACATAACTTTTCCTGCAGGTTTACATGGTTGTAGTAAGTCCCCCATCACTCAAGAGTTACACATGAGGTTATTTAATTCATGGTAAAAAATTATGTTGTTATGTCACATAAAGGATATGCATGCACTGAAAGAGCACCGACAGGAAGTTGTGGAGAGACACCAAGAAGGTGTCGGCCCACTGGCGAGTGAAGTATGGAGAGAAGACCGGGTTCTGTTCAGGGGTGGGTATAAACGGCAGAATGAACCAATCACGCCACTCGCTCTGACCCTGCAGCTCAGCCGACTGCTTCAGGAAAAACTCCTGGGTCTTCTCCACGTTCCCCTTCTGAAAATAAACAGTCATATACTGCTTACAACTCTAAATAACCAATATAATCGATTTCAAAATTACAGCTCTTGCTCCCTCCCCCTTCCTATTGGACTCCCTCAAAGCCACGCCCACTCCCATGCACGCTAGAAGTCCGGAAGTTACTCGGAAACGGTGTCCAAATGTACTACACCACAACCATCGTAAGCCAGAGTAGCTGAGGTAAGACTGTCTTTTAAAATTACATTATACTTTCACCTCTATCCTTGTTATCATGTTTGATTCACCAGTTTCAAATGTGAACAGTAAAGCTTTTGTTGTTTATTGTAAGAGAAGTACTCATTACAGCCAAAGTTACTGAACAGTGAGGCTATCTATTATTATATTTCAGTTCTGGTGTAAATCCAGCCAGTAACATATGTTTTGTTTTTAATTACAATGTTCAGTCGTATTTTGAGCCAAAAGGACCTACTTCTGAAGAGCATGTCATCCCTCACTACGATCAGTTGCCACAAAAACAGTACTACAGTATATTATAAATGTTTTGTTTTAACAGCATTTTATAATAAATGTATTGTATAATAAAGCTTTGTATGTTTTTATATGTGCATAAATATACATTAATTAAGATAATACACAGCATGATTTGAAATAAGAAATAAAAAATCTAGTCAAAGTAGACATACTCATAAACATACAGTCATTATAAAAATTTTAAAACTTCATTAAAGCAGAGATTTGTCTAAAGCAATGACAAATAGTATTGACAAAATCCCAATAAAAAAATCCCATAAATAATACAGATAATAACATAAATATTAATAGTGTACCTGAGCAAAATGATTAAAATAAGTGAGTTATTTTTGGGATCTCTGCACCGGCAACAACCCTCTATGTCTTAAAAGACTAGACACAGTCAGCTGCCTGTGCATGGGAGGTGACATAGGGTCAGCTCGTTGATTGACAGCTGACACACATATCTCACCTGTGATTGGCGTGTTTATTCAGCGCCTGTCTAAACTTCCAATCACTGAACCAAGGGGCGGGACTTATAGAAAATAGTAATTGTATACGTACTTTATTTCAATTCAAATGAATTTTAATTTTACAGCCCAGGTATGACAACAACAATTCCCTCAAAGGGTTTCACAAAAACAAAAGATTGTAAATACGCAAACAGGATGAACAAGACAACATCCCCTGTCCTTAGACCCTCCATCAGGGTGACGAAAAACTTCAAAAATCCTGCTGGGGAAAAAGAGAAACCTCAGGAAGAACCAAATTAGGAGGGATCCACTCTCAGGATGGAAAGGTCGTGCAATGGATGTTTCCAGGATACCCACTGACAAACAGTCCATCTTATACACAAATGAATGAGAAATGAATATGGATATTGTCCATGATAATCTCAGCAGGAACAATCTGCTTTACTTTACACTATAGTATCAAGTCAGATGGTCAGTTACTCAGTTTTACTTACTGTGGTGGGGCTCTAGTCAAACCCAGGCAAAGTTGGAAATTAGTGTTCAGGTGGTTATTGGGCCAATGTCCAAAGTGCAAAAAAAGCCAAAAAGTGCAAAAATATATACAGTGAATAAAGGTCATCAAAATGTATTTACAAAATGTACCAAAATGAAAGACAAGTCTAGTAAAGAGTCCTGCAAAAACTCAAACACAGAGCTCAGAGTGCTCCCAGCCAACGTTACCTGCACTGTAACTGGCTCAAGACTAGACTGACTACAGGCCTGAAATGGCTCTCCTAAATACCCCTCTGGCCCCTCCTATTGGGCTTCACAATTCCACAAAATATAAATCAATAAACAAACAAACAATCATGTGGGGTCTTCTCATATTCAACAAAACATAAATAATAATTAAGAAAGAATGACTGAAAAGGCAGTTATAGGGTTTTACAATCAGGTTACCTAATGCGCATCACATGATCAGCAACAGCGCGTGAACAGTGCCCATTTAAACCCCCAGGAAGTTCTCAGAAGGCTCGGTTTGGCAGTATCAGGCAACACAGAGAAACAGGTGCTAGCATGTAAGAATGAACAAAGCTACAGCTCTCAAGTGTGCACTCTTGGGCGTATAAAAGCAGCAGGAAAATGGGAAAAAGGCGCTGGTCGTGTGTCAGGTGCGTATTAATGAAACAGCGGGGTAAACAGGGAATCAGCGAGTGTAAGTGAAGGTTTGCATGCGCATGTGTGTGGGGCCAACGCAAGTTGGTGGGTACCTTTGTGACTGAATGCGCTTACTAATCATTGACGGCGTGTCTGTCACACTTATTTAAACATTTGCAACAAATTTCCTGATTTAGAAAAGTTATGGAGCTTTAAGAGATGTCTGTCAAACCCACAGGTCGACGCACACAGTTTGAGCACTGGCTTTAAAAGCTGCCATGTGCCTGGAAAAAAGACAGGTAAAATTAAAAAAAAAAAATGCTGTGCATCGTGGTTTAATTAAAAAAACAAAACAAAAAACAAAACACAAAACCAGAACTGTTACCATCTGTTTCCATGAAAACAAGTTGACACTAAATCATGTTCTTAGAATATTATTCCCTACAGTCTGGACAGAGGCAGGTGTGAACCTACGCTGACCGTTATTTCTTACCTGAATGGTGTTGATGACATAGTAGCGGTACACACTGGTACGCAGCTTATTGACAGTGGATCGGTAGACATCTTCGAGCCGACTAAACAACCGTCTGTCCAGGTAGGACCAGTACTCCTTCAGTCCTGCCAAATCGAAGCTCTGGGCTAACTGCTGAAGTTGCTCGATGATCCTGTCCACCTACAGGAGAGCAAGGTAGCGTTATATTTACTACAGTTTATTTGGAGGGTAAAAAAATATTGGCATATAGCGACTACCTGAGAACTTTAACACCTCATGGATTATAAACCTTTGCCTTAATTTGATAGATACAGTGTAGACAGACAGGAATCAGGGTGAAAAAAAGGGGAATGACATTGAGTACATGACCTGACAAAATTGAACCTGACCCTGCCAGCCAGAACATATCTGGCTCCCATTGAAGACAGGTCCTTTAAATGAATAACTTTACAACTGCTATATTATTCAATTAGAGCAATACCATGTTGTTTACATTTGTAGCGACAAAACGGGCAATACCTCTTGAAACATGAAACACACCCATAACCATGCATTTCCCCCCAATGTCAGGCGCAGTCTTTAAAGAGTGGAGTCAAAAAGGAATACTTTCTATAAAAGATCAAACGTCTGCTCATTCAAACAATTACAAAGTAAATATACTCTGCCCAAAACTAATTTTTTTTAGGTATTTCCAACTGAGGAACTTTATTAGACAAAACATTCTATCTTTTGGCTGTGGCTTATGGTATGGTTATTGCCAAAAGGTGTAAAAGGTATAAGTGCCAATTAGTATACTGAGGGCTGTGTTTGGCATTTGCTATCATTCTATGTTGTTCATCTTTATGTTTAATTAGTATCTTAGTACTAGTGTTTGTTATAGACATGTATAATGCTGAATGGTCATTTCAGTTATGTTTATTACCAAAAGTGCTTCTAGTACGAATGATTACTCAAGCGACTATATTTGAAAGGCAGACAGCTCTTACCCTGAAGCCCTTGTCCCTGTCGGCCTTGATGTCATTTTCCAGGTATTTGAGAGCGTTGGTGAAGCCTCTGTAGATCAAGTACTCCCGGACCAGTTCATCGGTCCTCTCCACTGCAGATGCCATGATCACAGCCACACTGAGTGGTGCAAAATATAACTAATTTTGGCATTAATAAAGATTTAAAATGACGACTGTCCTGTTTTATGTTCCTGTAATCTAGAACTTGTTTTTGACTTATCCGTGTTCTCCACGGAAAGTTTCTGAAAAATTGCTGTTTTCTAACGTTAGCATCGCATCAACATGTATTTTTGTAATTAGGGCTGGTAAAATTAGCACGTTAACTTTTTGCCTTAATTTTTTCGGTGTGTTAAAAAAAAAAAAAACACTTGTTAACACCACCTCATTTTCATTTCCTGTGGCTAGCGTGGCAGCACACTTGAGCTACTGAAGGAAACAAAAATGAACACGCTGCTAAATGGGCAATTCTTTTAAAAAGTTAGAGAATTGGGATTGGTCCTTAAAAAATAGCACATTCACACAAAGCAGCTAAAGACAACCAACCAGACAGAGGTACGGAGTATGTGTTGCATGCTGCATTCAAATCAATACCTCCAAGACATAATTCATTGATCTCAACATAATGCTGAAAACCTATTTTGAGCCCAATGCCATTCATGTGTTTAAACCTCTAAGTTGAAATATGACGTCACTTGACAGTGTCGCTAGTTCACTGTACACTTGCGCCCCAGTCAGCTAGCACTTGCAGACAGTTCTTTTTTTCACTCTAAGCTCAGTGTCTTTCCACTCCTACTCAAAACCAGCTAATTTCATTACTGATTGGTCAGTGGGCCATGTTTCTATTGTTTACCTGGAACCTGCTTGAGAGCAGGTTAGTCGTTCAGCATAACTTTCCACAGCATCTATCTCAATAGGAGT
>JAWCTZ010000321.1:0-48072 GCA_036850595.1 Rhyacichthys aspro | reverse complement strand
TTCTTTGAAAGAAGCACAAAGAGTGGCACGTCATATCGTTGCTATGATTGGTTAAAGAAACCTCATGGTAAGCAGATACTAGTCGGTGCTTCATCCAGTCAACTACCAAGTTTTTGACAGAAGGCGCCTCCCTTTTGCAAACACTTTCAACGGGGAGCCTTCCCAGATGGTACTGCGAAGATCGAAGACTATGTTCTGTGGAGCAGTTCTATCTGGCAGAGTCAGGTTAGGACATGGAGCAAATAGACTGAAATTACTACTTCTACATGCAATTGGATAGACATATAACCAATCAGAATTTAGCTGGCAGTAAGAAGGTATGTAAAATAAACTGACAAATAAATAGTCAATCAGAGCAAAGCCTGACATTTGTATGACCTGTTTGTTTTGTCTGTCTAGACAGACTTACATTTCCATGCACAGTTTAGTTATCTACTATCCTCATTTCTTGATGCCAATGAACTAGACTTCTTTACTTGTTCGTGTGCACATGCACAGGAGACAATCAAGCTAATAACCCAACTCAGGGAACACTGCATTCACTTGTATTCTGCCTTTGTCAAAAAAGAGAAACGCCACTAAACCAGATTAGTTTGTTCCAATAATTGCTTTACTTTACAATTTAAATTCTTGTTAGTAAGTAGCACCTTTTGACTTTTCAGAAAATAAACACAACAAAGTCAGAAAAGTGCATTTGTAACTTGGCAATAGTGTCTTTACAAGTAAATTAATGTATTATAATCTATTGCAGCTGGAGCTTTTTCCTTTTAAACCTTCTACTGTATGTGAGAGACCAGAACAACTAACAAACAACTTTTGTTGTTGTTTTTATTTGTTTATGAGTTACACTGTGATGCTCTCTAGTTTGGGAGCTTGCTCTGAATGCTTAGTGTAAACTCGACTGAGCTGTATGCATGAAGCAAACATCGATCGATTATATGTCCTATTGTGTTTTTATGTATGTTGTAAGGCGACCTTGACTGTCCAGAAAGGCGCGTTATAAATAAAATGTATTATTATTATTATCAAGATTACTACATTTCTGCCAATTGAACAATGTTTACATGCATGTTTTAAATGTGAAGTTCCATTATAGTTGGACTAAGGTAATAATTTGTGTTGAAAAGCAATATCTCAGTTGAAAAGCTTGTTTTAAAAAACAAACAAAAAATTAGAGTCTTATTTTATAAATGGGAAATGTGTTGTTTTTTTGTTTTTGTTTTTTTAATTACAGATAAATTGAGACATTGCTTTTAGTTTTCATTGGATCTTTTTTTTTTTTTTTTAATTTAAAGAGATTGGTATCATTTTTTGAGGCACATTTAAAAAAATGTCCCTCTACTTTTATTTTTCTTGTGAACAAAAACAATTTTGATGATGCACCTCAGGGCCACCGTAGTCAGTCTCCAGCCTGCTGAAATCTGGAATGAGTAGAAGACAAGACAAGCAAACCGAATCTGTACTTTACCACTGCACCCAAAAAAACGTACATTTCAGTGAGCAGCATATTCTTGGGTGGTTCCTTATGTTTTGTGTTGCACACAAACAATATTTGTATATGTAAAAATTAAAATCAAAAGAGAGAACTAAGCCTACGTCTGAACTGAACCCAATTTGGCCATGTGTTTTGAAGGATTCTGTGTGTTATTTCGCCGTTATGACTGCAGCTCGGTGAACACCTGTAGGAGCACTTTCCCGGATGCTCGCCTCGGGGCAAAGGCACCAACGTTAAAAATTCATATGTTGCAGTGCGATGTAATCAGTATGAGCAACCATAAACAACTCTTTCCAACAAGCTCCAGACTTAGCGAAGGCTTTATACAGATGTCCTTGTGCTGATTATGTGGAACAGATTGAATTCAGCATAAATGGGATCTCATATGAATGCAAGACCAACTCAATTACAAAAAGAGACAGCTCCATGAGAAATAACTGCTTTCACAATTTGTCCATTTATTTGAAAAATTGTCACCCACCATTAGTTCAACCTTGGCAGTGAAGTATAGACTGGAAGTGGAGTTTTGTATCAAATATCAAGTGGCTTTGATTTATGTTGACAACTCAAAGTACTAACCTCTTTGTCCAAGCAGCTTCTCTCTTTTGTATATACCATTGTACCACCATTTTTGTATTGAAAACTTTGCTTGTGTTTGCAGCTCCTTTGACAATGGCTTTATATTTTCAAAAAATAATGTTTTCATTGCATTCATGTGGTCCTTGAATAATCAGTGGATAATCTGTTTTTTTATTCTGTTTGTTCCATACCAAAGCCCGTTGGCAGCCGATTGGTCTGGAGATTGAACCCACAACCTATTTGCTCTGAGGCAGGAGTGGGAACCACACTGTGCACCCCCAATGGGAGTAAGTCTTTTCTTTTCACAATTATACATCATATTTCATTTTTCATATTTTTAGTAAAATAAGTAACTAACACCATACACTCCTGCTTTTGAGAGCATGTGAGCAGCTATGGTAGCCCTACAGGTACATGCTGTTATCTATGAACAAACACAGGGGATAAGATTTATTATTATTATTAATATTAATAATATAATATTATAATAATAATAATAATAATAATAATAATTTATAATAATAAAACAAAAATAACTTTAATTCATAAATGCCCTAAACCTTTTGCAAGAATATGTGCTCATAATGAAACATTAATGTACTACTTTTCCACCAGTGCTCATTGTCACCACGCAGAGCACCTCTAGGAACAGTCAAATGAAAGAAGTGTTAGCGTGAGGCTGTTATAACCACCAGGAAGGAAAGTTTATGTGACTTATGGGTTCCATTTTGTTTAACTGTATACTACAACGTTTCCACAATGACCGACCAGACCACAGACTGGAGACACATGACAGACAACTTCAGGATTAGTCCCCAGTGGATCACCCACAGCGATCCATCTTGTAGATACCGTTTCATGAACCAATCGCAAAACAAAAAGTCACAAACACTTGATTGCGCCAGTGATGGAAAAGGTTTTTTGCCAGCCCTTTTTCTCTCCCGGAGACTATCCCTGACAGCTACTGATCACTGGACAGCAGCTCAGTGCCACGGCCCACACTATTTGTCTTTGTTATCTCTGGCTTGAACAAGAGCAACCGCCTGTTCCCTCTGGTTTCTTTTAATGCGGTCCAGGCTGTGTGTTGTGTCAAAGCCATAACAAATCTCAGAGCCAGGTTTCTGTGGATGAGAGCGAGTGGATGAGCAACAAGGAGCAATCAGACCTCAAAGGCTTTGTGGACAAAAAGGGCTATGTCGAGCATTGAGAGCTTAAAACCGGTCAAAACTGACATTAATAAATACAATCTTATATTACAGCATTATGGCCATATGTGAAAAAATAAAAGCTGCAAGAAAGAGATTACATTTGTTTTTGTACTTGGTAATAAAAGTTCGTAGCTGAGAATTTACCACAGTCACACCAGAAATGACTTGTTCTTGGGGTAAACGATCATATTCCAAAAAAGAAAAAAAAATGCCTAAGGCTGCTTCTTGTTTCAAGAGTGTCTAGTGTTTAGCAACAACGTCTGTTCTCGATTTCAGCCTTGAGTCTTGCAGCTCTTGTTTAGTGGTTGTTATAACATTGCATTTACATTTCACATTGCAACACAAGCAGGACGTGTGACAAATAGTGAGTCAGACTTGTCGTACTGTTTATAACAGTCATTTAAGACTTTACTAGTTTACACTGATGTTTTCTTAGATGCCACTCTCCAGCGCACACAGAGGTATATTGTATATATATATTGTATACTTTATATATAATGTATATTTTAAAGACCAATCTCATTTTTACAGCATCACATCAGCTCCAAGAACTGTTCTAATGTTGAAACTACAAAAGAATTCAGATATGCTGTCATTAAATGAATATAAAGCACAGCAAGAGCACAGTTTAAATAGTTTTCAGCATGGTTTTCTGTGTTAAAATGGCCCCCAGGCACTTATCTCCTGTCTGTACTAAGCAGAGTGGGAACGCATCTTTCCACTCATTAGTGAAGGTCTCTTTCTAATGCTTGATACAATGGCTGCTGGGTTTTCAATGAGAGTAGCACGAAACACTGGTATTTAGTCGAGAAAAATAACCAAGGCAGTTACATAACCAGGTGATTCAGACCATAAACTGAGTGTACAAAGAAGGACACCAACAATTCTGCATAAACACTATTCTGGCAAATGTCCACTGGCTGACTGTTTGTGTGTGCTGTCAGTGAGAGGGTGGTGAACATCAGAGAGTGATTTCCTTTTCCATTGGTTCTAGTCACCACCTAAATTTAAGCAAATAGACAAGAGCCTCCCAAACAAGATCTTGGCAAAAAATGAATGCAACTCTGGACGTGTCATCAGAACAAAGGCACTAGTACAAAGGTCAACAGGAGATGCCTTCATGAAATATATTACTAATATTGGAAATCAGTAAAAAAATATTTGCATACATCTACTTCCTATTTTGAATAAGTGATGCCCCATTGGCTGTTGATGATCTAAAAAATGTAAACATTGAATCAGTGGTGGCATGAAATCTGACTTGGAAAGTGCCTATTCCAGCACTGGTGATATCTGTTTAGAAAGCAAAACATTAAAAAAAAAAAAGAGTAGCAAAGTTAAATACATTGGCAATGTATTCAGCTGATGTTAAATGAGATGGAAATAAGAGAGAGGAGTGGTGGTTGGAAGTGTGACAAAATTCTTTTTTTTAGCTTATGCAGCTTTAAGTAAGTTGTGAAATTCTTCCCTAACTATTTATAGACCTATACACAGTACAATACAATACAATACAATACAATACACCACAATACGCCTTCCTAATTTGTGTGCTACTGTTTTTTTTGTTTTTTTTTTAATACTCCATTTCACAAACTTTTCCCTTAACCACAAGGAACCACAAACTTCCAGCCACAAGGCACACACAAGCCAGTGTATCTTTGTGCTGGTCCCAAGCCCAGATAAATGGGGAGGGTTGCAACAGGAAGGGCAAATGGCATAAAATGCTTTTCCAGAGTTTAAGATTCACTTTATGCATGCTTGTAAAAGTCTGGGGCCTAGATGATGTTGAATTGTGTACAAGTGAAGTTTAAAATGTGTCGATGTAAACTGATTACTTGTTTCAAAACAAATTAAAAAAAAGCTCTGCATATTAAATCAGACTCTCATAAAAAAGACGTGATGCAATATCAGCAGGTAACTCTGACCCTGGGACACCACGTGTTTAAATCAGATATAGTAAGTGGATGCAGCCCCGGGCGGTGGCATTGGACTGATGACCCCGAACACTTCAGGGCATTAGAGCAACATTCTCCCTGACCTCACTGCCCAACAAGACCACCAAGCAAACACTAGCATCTTATTACATCCACAAATCAACACAGGGCCCAGCGACAGTGTCGGCACAACAAAAGTAATTGGTCATACGGCTGTGACCCGTGTACAAATTATTTGGCAGCACAGCGAGAGCACAGCAGCAAGAGGAGCTTAAAACAGGCATTAGTCACCATTAAAATGGCCCGGGGCTGCTACTGTCTGCATTGAGCTGAGCGGGATAACATCTTTCCACTCATTAGAGCTTAGTGAAGGTCTCTTTTGGCCCGCTGCAATCCCTGCTGGCTCTGCTTTGAGAGAATGGTTGGTATTCAGTAAAATAGGAATATTCTGAATTTTAAAAGACTTAGCACTGAAAAATGCAATGAGTTTGAATGCAAAGAAGAGCCTCTTGATGGGGAAAATGTGAGGCGGCATCAGTCGGTATAAGGCCTATTTATTAAAGGTTGCTTTTAAGAATGTGCTCACTGATATTATAAGTGCTTATAAGGACTGTTGTTGTGAGAGATGCATTCGCGGTTGATTTTGCATGTGTGCTTTAATGAATTCATAAGACAGGATATTTTTCCCTGAGGGCACAAAATACTGACCAAATACACCTTCATAAATCAGACCCACAGACTCAACTAAACACACCACTTCCAAGGTATCACAAAAATATTGTGGCTTTAACATCTAGATGAACGAGTCTCTGGTTGATTCATTTGTCAGTTAGGTCACAGTCGACTACTCAAATAGACACGTTATGTTCGTTTTAATGCAATTATTACAATTAACCATACTTTCTTTGAACGCATCACAGCTCGGAGCTTTACAGGCTCATATCTGTGTCTATCATTAAATACACTGCTTTACTCACTGCTAACTGTTCATTTGTCGGAGAATGCTGAATGTAGCTGTTGTTAAATGACTGATAAACATTTGAAATCCTGTCAGAATCCAGTTGATCTTGAGTCCTTGAGTAGAATATTGATTCTGTTAAACATATGCACCTTTTTCTGTGTGTCAATACACAGAACTCAGGACAAGGTCACGTGTAACTGAGATATCACAGTTTCAAATTTCCTGTTCCCAAGTCTCTAAGGATGCCAGATATTGTACGGGTGGACGAAGGAAGGAAACATTCAAACTAAGAAATAAAGAAGGATTAAATAAAGCATGACTGCATGAAGGAAGGGAGAAGGTTCACTCTCAGTCAAAGTCATAGAGTGTCACTGTTGCAGGACTGTGCGTTTCTCAGTAGATTCACTCCGTCTTTGTTTATCGAAATTCTTAAGAGGTTTTGAAAAGGTCAAAGCCAAGGTAGGGCCATTAGGACGGGACAAGAAGGACGGACATATTTAACAGGCCACCTCTGTCACTGTGGCGTTTCATCAGACGCTAACTAATCACTTCCTGTCACATCAATTATCAAAGGCTGTGTGTGGAATCACTAACTCACTCTATGCTGTATGCTATCCTCTCTGGTCCTACCCACAGCTGCATGGAGCAAAGTCTGCACAATGTCTGTGACCCTTCTAAAACATGAAGACAACATGCAGCAGATCAGTAAAATTACAAGTTAAAATTTGATGCCAGAAAAGCTGGAAATAAGTTAAACTTGTGTTGGTTGTGTTTCTGCTGCTCTGCTGTGCAAAGAGGCATTTGATATGTAAACAGTGACAGTTTTTTTCTCTGTAAGAAAATAAAGAAATTGAAGCAAACTTTTAAAACTTATGTACATTGACATTAGTTCACAAATTAACTAAAGAATCCATGTTGTTCTGTTGAAGGCAATGCATTCTGTTTGACCTTCTGCCTGTACGGACTGCTGGTGTGGCAGTTACGGACATGCTCCTTTCTATTAGGGGCTCTTTGCAGTCATCTTGCTTACCTACACTGCATGACAACAGCATGTTCATAAAAAGATCATTTTTTTCTTTAACACATCTCTGCTTTTTTTCTTTCAATGAGAAAAAAATTCACTTTAAAAGGTGTTTTTAAATTTTTTCATGGACTATAGGCCCAGACATAAGCCCCTTTCACGCATGCAGTCTTTCCCAGCAACTTTCCTGCATTTTACCAGAACAGTTTAATGTGTAAAAGGAGCCAGAACTGATTTCCCAGTAAATCTGTACTGACAATTTACCGGGTCAAGAGTAATATTGCAGGGAATTTACTGGGAAAGCAGTGTTGTGAACGAATGCAGCAACATAACAAGAGAGGGCACGTATTTACATGATTGTGTTGGACAACAATCTACAACCAAATGGACCAAAAAGAGACAATAGAAAAAGCTTGAGCAAGTGATTAATTTGCAGTCTGGATTCTGGACGCAGAGGGTGAACATCTCCTGCTCTGATGCAGCTGATAGGGACTGCTGCCTGAGCACTCTGATGTCTGTGAGCGCTTTGGACGGAGAAGGGACGCACGGCTGCACCCGCTGCTTGTTCAGAAGAGTGAGAGCGATACATGCTTCACTTAAGTCTCCAAAAGTCTACACAAACACCAGAAAAAGTCAGTACAGTCATACGCTAATCGCTTTTTTTTTTTTTTTTAAAGTTTGCTAGAGTAGTATATTCATACTACTCAATAAATGTGCCAACAAAGTCACTACATTTGCAACACTGGGCTTCTTTACGATCCTGGATGTTGCATCCAGCTTTGGTCCACCTTCTTCATGTTGACTCTGGGAGTTTAGACACTTCTGATCACATTACTGCCCCCAACAGGTTGTTTTAGGAACTTAAATTCTCAGCGTTGCCGGGTCAAGTGTGAAAAGAGGTGACACAGTAATGTTCTGGAAATGAAGTGAAAAATAACAGTGAATACTACTGCTGATGCCAGTAATGTGTTCCAGGTAATTTACTGGGAATCGTGTGTGAAAGGGGCTATAGAGAAATGTGTGTTTCCAAAAATATCCCTTTACGTGCACCGTGGCACTGTTGACCTTTTAGAAACTCTTCTGGTACAGATTTTCCTGATGGTAATCGCTGGCTTGGTGATTATAGCTGACGCTGCTTAAATGTCGTTGTGTTGGCTGTCAAGGTAATTCTTTTGAAACACAACAGAGAAGTGAGCCATATTCATTGGAAGTCAGCTCTTTTTGTGTCTGTGATTATTGTACACAGAGCTCTCTAATAAAACTGAAATCACTTCATCAGCCCAAATAATAAAAGAGTGTCAGTGCAATGTGGCAGCTCTTGTTTGGTTGCCATTGCCTGCTTTGATTAGCTGTCTCCCAGTAAAGACCTCACACGTCAGTCGCGCTACAGAAAGAAACCACACACCACAGTGAAGAAGATCCCTAGGGAACAATATCACAATGTTAATCTAGATTAACTGTGTGTACACTGAGACAGTTTTTTTCCCTTTGCCCAGGTTGATAAACATGATTTGTGTCAGGCAAAGTATTATAAATTAATATGCAATAAGAGCTGTTGATGCATTAAACTGTTTGAAGAACTGACATGAGAATGAAAATGTGTGGAAAATCTGTAATGTATATTTTAATCCATAAGTGAATGAACTGAAGAAATGAAAATCATCATTTTAAATCATCATCTAGGGGCATTCTTTCTTTTAGGTGGAGGTCCAGACCTTGAGGCTCTTTTTCAGCCAATCCAATGTAGATTTGCTGATGTGCTACAATTCATTATCCTGTTGCAAGTTGGACCAAGCTTTTGCTATGGAACAGATGGCCTCACAACTGCAAGTTGCCCAAGTTCTGTATCTGCAAAACAAGCCACCACCATCTGTTTTGCCAACATAACATCTTATTTTCCATTTTGGCGTATTTTCTTTTACTTTACCTTCTACTAAGCCCAGCTACAATCAATTACACAAGCACACAAAAAACACAACCTTGGATAAATTGTTATTATTCTTCAGCTGAAAAGAAAAATTGGCTGCAAACCTTATGTGCATTGGTAAAAAGAAATCTTGACATTAGTTTAAACACAGTTCAGTCAAATTATGCACACATTGAGTCCAAAGATTCCATGCTAAAGGAGAGGAACCACTAAAGCTCCTTTCCTATCTCCTTCCCTAACTAAAGTGAGAATTCAGCCCTTTTGATGGTGGCTATGAAGTATTTCTGCTTAGGACTCGGCAAGTTTCCTATGAAATTTTCAGATTGAGCCATAGCCTTTCCTTTTAAACTTTGATGTCATGAAAGACAATAACATCTGACAAGAAAATCCTGGGGCAAAGTCGCATAAAGGTCTGACTGCCTTTGACCTTTTCACTTTTGTCTACTTCCTCTGCCAACACTGTGGAGCATGTGCAGCGTGGTTATTCTTGCTGTGATTCAAGGCAGAATACGACGTTATGAATGTATTTCAAAAGTCTGACTGTAGTTGAACTAAGTAATAATTTAAATGTTCACAATGGCATCAAAATATGGTTAAAACCCAAAGGAGCAGTACAAAGCAGCACACATAGTGGTCAAAAGCAAAGCATAATAACTCAAAAAAAAAGTCCTTAAAGTGTACTTTTTAAAGAACCTGAACCAGATTAACTTGCACACATTAGCCAATCCCATTTTATTATGTGGTTTGGAACCATATACAGACTGCGGTGTTTGGTGTGTATATGATAGTGCTCCTATGTCACGTGAAATAGAACCCGAAGAAATCTAGTGCAAAACACACTGGAAACCATTGCTTTTATCTCTCTTTAATGGTGCTTATCTCTTTGCCCTAGATGAAAATGTCAAAATACTTCTTGATAAATGTTCCAGAATCACTTCTCCTGTGTATTGTAGTTCTTACAAGTGACGCGCTACTCCCAGTTGCTTACTAGCAGCTTGAAATTATCTGTATATGCCTCCCTCAAGAGACGTAGCTCATCGATTCCGTGCTCTTGAGTAACTTATCTCTGCTGTGTGGACAATACCAGCATATAATCAATTGGAGGAAATCCCTTGCTTCATTTTATGGAGTGGGGGACAAAAATATTGTACAGAGAAGGTCAGATCAGACAAATGCTCAACGGAGACTCTTAACCTGTGTCAGGTGTTCTCCTTCGATTGTTTCTGTTTAGCATAAATCAGGCATTACAAAATGTTAATGTTATAGAAATTTCCTGCTTGGGCATTTAACTAAAGGCCAGACATGCCTTCATTTCCTACATCTGCTTACCACAACACCAGTGGGAATCCCAAATCAAAGCATCTCATTACAGCAGAGGTATTATCAGTTTATTGGAATATTTTGATGGCTTGATGTGAGAAATTGTTTCTTGAGATAAAATGCTAGAAGGCTGCTGAGAACAGATGCACGTATAGACTTGTCAATATTATTATCATTTGCAGTCTTATCATTGCATTTCACCATTGCACAAAACATCAAATGCTGGCTTCTTTTCCATACAGCATACAATAGGAATCAATAGTGCAATAGTGAAAAAACAAGACCTTAAGATGTCAGTTGGCTTTTTTTTTTTTTTTTTTTTTTTTTTTAAGGGTTTCATTAAATGAGAATGTTTAGCACATGCCATAAGCTTTGGCCAATCACATGCTCACATAGAAGGTTATTATGTTGGGGACATTACCACTGGCTCTTGGTCTACATTGGCTTGTCAGCAGTGAATACAGAGAAGAAGATACATCAGCGCTGGATACATTTGCTTACTCAGAGAAACGGAGATTAGCAGGTATGGAAGTAAGGTAGCGTAAGAGAATGATAACTATGAGAAGGGAATATGTGGAATTCATTATTGAAAGAAAAATGTTGAGAAAATGATATGGTTTTTTAAAAATTTTAGGCAGTTTGAAGCTGATTAATTTCATAAATACTGAGATCACCTGACTGAAGAAGCAGAGGCTGAGATAAGTGTCTATGATGCACAGAGAATGTTAATATTAAGTCTTGTGTCTGAAGACGATGAACGGGTTTGAGTTTAGTTTGATGGCCACTGGCCCAAGCATTTTTACTGTAGTTGATACAGAGTATGGATACACCTTTGAGTAATATAACATAACAGATACCTTTATGTTCTTAAAGTGACGCTTTTTTTTTTTTGCGTTTTTCCAAATATTCCAAAACTTTGCCGCTTTTTGCTTATTGCATGACGTTTCAAACATAAGGATTCATCAGAACAACAAAAAAATAACTAACATTATTTAAATAGATATGTTATGAATTTGAATTTTCACTGAGGGTTTAAACATTCCTGGTT
The DNA here is from genome assembly GCA_036850595.1 of Rhyacichthys aspro. NCBI lineage: Eukaryota > Metazoa > Chordata > Actinopteri > Gobiiformes > Rhyacichthyidae > Rhyacichthys > Rhyacichthys aspro. The sequence goes on along the minus strand of JAWCTZ010000321.1, from coordinate 36,579 downwards.
TAATACCAAAAAGTATAAATGTTTTGTTGTTTTGTTAATGTTGAGGGAACATTTATTGGATCTGAACCAAATGGATAACTTCCAAAGCCCCTCATTCACCACCTTTGTAAGAATATCAAGGGAATGAAAATAACCTTGTGTCATCTAAAAATACAATTTTAGAGAGTTTATCTGAAACATTAGGGAGGTCATTGATATATAATAAAAATAACAGAGGTCCTAGAATAGAACCTTGAGGTAAACCACACTGAGGAGGAAGAAGAGGAAATTCTGTTCCATTCTATTTTACACATTGATGTCTAGTGAAGCAGAGTTTAATGATTTATTTCTTATACAAAGATGTGAGAGTTTCTGAGAGAGACTTGGGTGATTAACAGTTAATGACAGCAAAGTTCCCATTTTCTCTGGCCTGTTTCTTTTCTGGATGCAGCTCAGCTCTCTTCTTCCTCCTTCGAACACAGAAATCCTCGCTGACATAGATACCAGCGTTTTTAAGATGAGCTTTGGCCTCTGCAAGAATAACTTCTTTGTATTTATACCGCAGAAATTTGATTTTGTTTCACATTTCCAATACAATGGGCTCTATCAATTTCAGTGGACGAAAAGCCAAAAGTCAGTTTTGGATGCAATGTAATTGATTTGCACTGAGAAGACAGATGTTGTAGATTTAAACAAATCAACTTTATTTTCAAATGCTCGTCGGTCATTGAGCTTGGGAAAACTGAAGGTTGTTCTTGACCTCCTGGCGGATGGATTTTTGGGGTGTAATGCAGCTTTAATGGAAATATATCAAATCAACTGAAACAAATAGACGCACAGAGTGAAATCCAGCTCTGTATCTGCTGCTAGTTTTCACCTGGTCCCTGATTTTGTGAACACATCACACACTGTGACTATTTGAGTTTTCTGACTGTGTAAAAAGAAAATGTATTTGCTGTTTGTTGCAGAGCCACATTAATCCATTGCCACTTGATCTAATGATAATGGTGCACCAAGTCTCTGTCTTGCATTACATTACATGAGTGCTAAATCATGCCATGTCGTTTTCCATAACACTATGCACTGCTAAACTGCTAAATCATGCCTTAGTAATAAGAGCATTTCATCCTGCCCTGATTTCTCTTACACAGTCCATGCTTGTGGGAAAACTTGACCTTACTGTGACGAAGCATTTCCCCCGCAGACCCCTGGGTTTGACTCCAGGCACTGACTGAGGTCTGTCCCACTTCTTCTAAGTGAGATGGACGGCCTGGACCCATGAGGTCACCTCCCAAAAAGCTCAGAGCCTCCACTGAGAGCATAGACTTCACAACCACTTTGACTGTGCATGAGCGCACTCCAAATCAAATGTGCAAAACCATTTCATATTTGAGTATTATTCTGCACTTCTGTCGCTGTGAATGTGTTAGTGCCTCTCACAGTGCGGCGCCTGTTTGAAGCACTATTGTACTATTCTGTTCAATTGTTTTGCTTCATTATTTGCCATGTTGATTTGCTGGTGTTTTCACTTGCCGTCTACATTCACACAAGGAAGGAACTGATTAATGTTTACCAATTATTAATAATGCAATGTGTTAACACTCAATAATTTGTGAGGCCTGTTTGACAAGCACCATGCAAATTTCTCTCCCCAAAAATGGGCCTCTTCTGGATGTGAGTCAAGTCAATAATACATTATGGCTTACAGCAAGAAAAACTGCTGGATGGGAAATATTTCAGCGGGAAACTATACAATATTAATATCATTTCAGTGCATGCTAAATGTAATGTCAAAGGTACAACACAAAATGTCATCAAAAACCCACCAGTTCTGACTGTGTTATTAAAAGTCTCTTATTGTAACAATTTCAAGTCCTTGCCAAAGGGGTTTATTCATAGCAGCTCTCAAACGTTTGAGGCATTAAACAAACCAAAAAAAAAGTAGGATATTTATACCAAAGTGTTTTACCCTTTCTTTTTCTTTAGCTGGAAATGTGGAAAATAAGGCTTGTCTGTAACACAGCCTTAGCATAAAGCTTGCTGTAGTAGATCTCTAACAGACTAAACTCTGGGGCAGGGTTCAGCTCAACAGGATCCAGGTAGAGGATAGAAACATAGCTAAATGACCAATTAGTGACAAGAAACAAGGTATAGCGGAGGAGGAAGATAATGCTGTGTAGCGAGTGAACAAATTATCTGCACAAGGAGCATAGCTGACTTGTGGCTTGTGTATTAATATTTGTACGAAATACACTAAAATGTCCCTACTGTTTCAGAAGACATGCTCTTTCTTCTAAACTTGCAGTGTGGGATAAAAAAAATGTGGCACTTCAGTTCAGTTGCACAGAGCGGGATCTTTTTTTCTCTCCAGGGCTGGACTGGCATACGTGAATACCGGTGGAAGTCCCTGGTGGGTCGGTGGGTCGGCCCATTGCGGTGCTGCCACGCTCGGCCCTCCTATCACGCTCCTCTTCTATTTTGAGGAGGTGCTACGGTCCTGAAAACACCCTCTCTGCTCCTGTCAGGCAGCCCTGCTCAGAGGTGTGCGGACATATGAGCACGAGCTAAAGCACAGCAGCCCAACTGAGACAGGGAGCAGCGGAGAGCAGAATAAAAACTCCACACGTGTTGTCCATTAAGCCCTGGCCCGGCCTCGTACCTTCTGGACCTGGGGTGCTTATCATGATTTTCTGTGGGGCCGTTGCTGTGCTCCTGTTCGTTCGTCTTCTCAACCCCAGTTCAACAAATCAGAGAGAAAATCCCTTTTTCTCTCGCATCCAACAGTGCTGTGGCCCTGGCTCGTCATGTGACTCCTCCGTGGCACATGACTTACCTGTTACTGGTGCTAAAGCGTCATTAAATGGCATGTCAACATTAGCTGTTAGAAATGAGCAGTGTAAAAAAACTGCAAAACGTAAAGGTGGCACCGAAAAGTTGAGGGATTAAAAAAAGAAAGACCTCCTGGAAAGTGCATCAAATTTGAAAATTGCTCCCTTGTTTGGTGGTCCTTCCTCTGGTTCTGGGTCAGGTATCTCCACCAGACATGACAGGCCAGAAGATGTGTCTACAGCAGCACAAGCCAGGTTAGCAAGTACATTGTCTGATATTTCTAACTTGGTTGTCACCACTGACGCCTGTTTACAGCATTAGACTCATTAACAAAACAAATTTCTTACATAGACTAATAATAACAATCATCATCATCAAAAATTTAAAAGAAACAGATTTATGCTTCTTTACTCACTAATAGTGCTTAATATACTCACTACATGCACTTATACCAAATACTACTAATAGTATTAATCATTGTTATAGCATTAGCTTTATTATTACAAATTGTGTGTTTTTTGGGCTAAAAAAATGAATTCCTTACAGGCTGAGGTTGATCCTGCTGCAAACAGAATTACTACTCAAGGTCTAGATGCTCTCCAATCAGAGACTGATTATTTCACCAGGCCCAAAACAGAGACATTAGACCTCTTCCTTTGTTTTCACCCCCAACAGAAGACAGACAAGCCTGTGGTTAAAAAAAAAAAAAAAAAAAAGCCTTTCATTTACCTGTGAAGATGGTACAATTACAAAATGGCTTTAATACAATGAAAAAATCAAGCACTTTTCTTTTTGTTTGCATGGCTAATGCTAATACTAATGACAGTAGTTCATTGATTACTGCTATGACAACCTTTATGCACATACAGCTGAGAATTGCAGAGCATGAGCAAAGTGATATTCATAGAGTTTGTGCTGAGATACTTCCTTCGGTCCTCCAAAAAGACAGTTCTTTTTTTTTTCTTTTTTTTTTTTACAGTGTACTCAGATATCAGATGTGCAGATACTGGAGAAACAATATATAAAAAAATATTATAGATGCTGTCGCAGAAAAAAGTCAGTTGCTGCGGAAGTTACTCAAAGAGTGAACAATGTAGGTTTACTAATACATTGACCTTTCAGTTTCCCTCTCCTGTATTTTGTTTTTATCAGGTTTAACTTAAGTTTTGAAGTTATATAATTAAACAAATAAGAAATTATATGTTTGTTTAGATATTTTTTTTAAACACAATTCTTGTTGCTGTGAATTATTTGGTCATTTTATTTGTATTCATTAAATTCAGTTTTGTGTACAAGCCTGGCTGGCCATATGTTGATATAATAATATAATAAAAATCACCACATCAGCATTGTAATTATTTTATATATGCATTTGTTCCATTAAGTTTCATAAAACAAACCCAGCAGTTGACTAAGTGGCCCAGTCACTTTTTCTCCCCTGTCCACCCCTGCCACTGGCTAAAAGTTATGTGGTACTGCTTTAATAAATCCACTGATGTATTTTTAGTTGGCTGCAGTATGGAGGTGTTTGAGTCAATGAGGGACAAGAGGACACTGGAAAAACTGCTCTCCATCATGGACAATTCATCCCACCCACTTCTGTGGAGTATAGAGAAGCAGCACTAATTCAGCTCCACTGCCAAAATGAAAGGTACAGTGGATGTCATCATTTTTACTGTTTAAATTCCCCTCTGTGCAATAAATAGTTCCCAATTCTTACTTTTCACTTCATGTTTAATGCACCTTATTATTCATTCACTTCTTTTATGGATATAATTTATATTTGATATTATTACATATGGAAGTAACATGTTAACATTGTATATATGCACTTATTATTATATTATTTTTATTGTTTATGTTTGTGAGTGTTTGTTTGCAACTGAGTTACGGCGATAAAGCGATTTTTCATTTGTGGACAACAGTGGCTTCACAGCTTGTGACAATGTGTGTTCAATAACAGACAGTGTTGCATCAAGAGCTTAAAAAACAAACAAAACAAAAAAAAAACAACCAAACCAAAAAAAACCCAAAAAACAGATATGTTCAACACTGCAGACAGGTCAACACAGTGGACAGAAATTATTTAAAAAAAAAGCACAGCAAAATAAATAAATAAATAAACAGGTTAAGCCTATTGCTGTCAAAATCTGTGGGAGAATGTCAGTTTATATATAGCCATAGCCTAAACCTACTCTAACCCAGCACTATGTTCCCTAACCCTAAAATCAGAGCAGTAGGTTTTGCTACTTCCAGAAGTGCACCCAGACAAATAAAAATCTTGATATTTAAACATGACTCCACACTCTGCATGTGCTGTTCATTCAGTTTACATTGACATATCTGGTGTGAGTTCAACAAACAATTTCAAATATGGCCATAACCGAATTAAGACTCATAAATGCATGTTCTTAGTATGGATTCTTTTGGCAAAGAGCGCCATTAAAGCATGTCTATAGAAGAAAGCTTAAAAAAGAGCACATCACATAATTTCGGAACAAAATGTTAATCATACTATGTAATCTACACAACTCACATATTCACATACATTTTGTGAATTTTGTCAAACTACTACAACGTTTCTCTGAATTTTGTCAAATACAACTACACATTCTCTCTTAAACTGGCACACAGCTGCACTATTTGCTTTTCTTATTGAACTATTTATACAACTCTCAGAGAATTGGTCAGTCAGTCCATCTGTCAAGTTTTAAAATACGGGGTAATAATTGCTGCTGTTCAAGTGCTGAATAGCATTGACAGTATTGAGTAACTAAACTCCAAATAACAGACTGCAGCTCTCCCTATTGATTTCAACAAAGCGTTTGTCAGACCACACAGTACAGAGTTATCTGGACGACTTATCAGCTGGTTTTCACATGAACCGGTCTTTAAATAATGAATCTTATTTGTGTTTTTCTTTTTTGCTAATCTGATGTACCCCAAAGATCCATACTTGGACCAGTGCTGTTATAATTAAGTGCAACATAGCTGTATCTAATCCAGATCCTGTGCAACTCCACGTGAGTGTTCTTCTGGCTTCTGGCCGAGCTTCATCAACAAATAAAGCCATTACAAAATAAATAGAATGAAAAACCCAGAGGATCATTTTTATACTCAGTCTGATGTTAGAGTGTGATACTGATGACAAAAGGACTGAACATTTGTGGAGCTGAATGGTTAGTTACATTGGATCATGGATTTTTGGATTTCTTATCTTCTATGAGGTGGTGCCCCAAAACAATTTAACTTCATCACTAAGCTTAATCCTCTCTCTCTTCAATATATTTTCAACAATTAACACAAGCTAATTTTTTTGTGAAAAATAGCAAACGTTTTCAGGAAGGTCTTTAAAAAGCCTCTCTGTTAATCAGAGAAAGACTGGTTCTATAAAAAAGGAAAAGTGATTTTGAGCACAACAAATCTAATGATTCAGCCCTATGCAGAGATTTATCTAAACTTTAATTGACTGACTGAAAGCCTCCTTCTGAGTCATAGTCATCTCCATACCTGAATACCTGACATGTATGTTCATTTTACACATACTTTTTATAGCTGATTCTCAGCCGAATCACTTATGACATTATGGCAATAAGGTAATGAGTTGGTGGCCAAGTTAAACAAAAGATATCTTGTAACAATTACAGACAGACATATATAATGTACTGAGTGTAAAATGGAAGTCATTGGAGCTGGGAGATGAACAGTGATAAAAATGAATCCTGGAAATGGGCTCCAATTATACCAAGTTAAATTATTCCACCGACAGGAAATATAATTCCCAGTCCTATGAAAAATGTTACTGTCCTTGTCCATTTCCCTCATATGTGCACTGCTCTTTTATTAAGTGCAAGGGTATGGCTCTATATTCAGTAATGGTTGCTCTTTAGAAACCAGTCAGTCTTCATTGATCTCAACAGTAGTTGGTTTAGTTAGAAAAATAACACGTTTGCTCCCTTAATCCCAGACCACATCTATTAGCGCTTAGCCATGGCCAGTTGTAATGACCATCTGGCTCACATCTAAGAGACACTCATGGATTTCCACTGCTTTATTTCTCAAAGGTAATCACCCATTTCTTTCTTGTGCTTTGATCTATAATGCAAGGTGTGTGTTTGAGTCTGTTCAGCTGGGGTTATGAGGCGTAGCTTTAGTAGCTGCCGATATACTTTTCTTAAAAGAAGGTGGACCAGTAGATTGATAAGCTTCTAGTTGTGAAAACAGTGGCGTGTTACTTGTTACCCACTGTGATTAACAAGGAATGATGCAGTGACCAATAGCTTTACACCATCATCAAGTTAGAAAAAAAACATTTAAAAGAAAAAAGAATAATTGATGAGTTCAAATATGACAGTGCCACTAAGACATGGAGGTTACATTGTTACGCTGTTCTCTGAGTGAACATAGTGAGTGTCAAAACTATAAACAAGTCTCAAAACTATAAAGAGCTTGAATTTTAATCTGCCCTTTGTCTTGTTTGATGTAGTTTTCACTGTCCCACTTTTAAAGCTCTGGTTTGTTGGAAAAAAGGTACTTTCTAAACGTATTGAGATAAAGTTCATAAATAAGAGATTTAAAGTGAGTGGGTGAATTTGTGGTCTTTTTGACATCTGCAGGAAAGTTATTGGTAAGTACTTTCTCACACATTCCTCACATTGGTATGGAATGTATGACGTGAACTAATAAACCTCACAATTAGAGACACAGCTAATGCAGCAATTGTTTTAAAGTAAATCTTTATTCATTTGCATGCAAATGAAGTCAAAATACTGAAGCAATAAATGTATTCCATTTGCACGCTTTATAAACCCAACATTAGACTATCTGTTAGAGAATTTTGGATCTATTGTAAGGTTGTAATGCCCTGAGCCTTGGGCTCTGTCAACAGATAGACTTAGACACCTGCAGGATAACATGGCTCCAACCTCGAGCCTAATCAGCTGAATAACAACTGAATACCAACTCTTTGTTATTGTATTGGTTGCGTAATTGACCTTCTACGAGGTATTATAAACTCTGACCAATGAAAGCATGGCCAGACTTGAATGTTCAATACTAAGCTGTGTTGACTGTTCAACTGTCTCCGGGCCTGTATGTGATGGTAATAAACTTCTCCTGCTTAAGACATCCAGACTCTCTTCAGTCCTTATGTGGTCCAATACTTCGAAGCTCTAAGGCAGTAACACAATTCTCCTACAATATTGGCGTCACGAACTACGGAAATCTATATACAGCTGGACTGGTAAGTGCAAATTAATTTTTCTCTTTTAAGAGAAGTGTTGCATTACCAGAACCAGGCTTGACAGATAGATCCTATGTGTTGGGAAAATGTGTACAATACACAGTCTTTGAGCTATTGGTCACATATGTGAAATTAAATGTAAGTTTGAATTTAATTGGTTATGCAAATTAAATGCTTGTTTAAAATGATTGGCTAATTTTGGAGTTAACGTTGGTACCAGTATTCGGCTGAGGCCGTACTGGTTGCCTGTGAATTCATGAGAAAAGCTAAACATAATGAGCAGTATGAAGTACTGAAATTTGGACGTACTGAGAGCTCTGAGTAAGCTTTCCAACATTGAATTCTGTTTTCGATAACAATTTCAAAGGCCAATGTAATTGTTATTAAGGCGGTGTGAGCAAGAGTAAAGCTGTGAATAACACAGTAATTACAGGCTGATGTGAAAACCTTGGTGGATTGGCGTTGTATAGGTGGTCATAGCACTCTGTAGTGAGATTGAGCACCGGTTTTGTTTTTCTTGAAACTATATGTCTGGGACTATAGCTAAAGAAGAGGCACGATAGCTGCTCTGCAGAGGGTCTTAGTCTGGGGAGGGCCTAGGAAAACTTCCTTAGAATCACTGATTCCCTAATAGGCGCCTATTTCTTAAAATGTGCACGTGGAGATACATTCAGGATTTAATAGATTCTGCTCTTGTATCCGGCTCTTGCTACCATTGTAGTAACTCTAGAATCAGTTAAGAACTTTAACGATCAAAAGTGTTGTGTCTGAACAAACTGACAGACTGAGACTGATAAACCTCTGGATGCTGCAGTAGATTTTTGCCATAAATGTGTTATCTGTTATTTACTATATGTCCTGTTTTGTATCTTATGAAGTTCAAAATTACTATGATTACTACAGAGTTCACCACACAGTGACTAGCTTAAGTCTTTAATCAACTCACTAAGATCTAAACATCAGACACACATTTCTTCTTTCTCTACACCTGGTGCAAGGCGATATCTCTACACTTTTGACATCAGCGTTAAAGCTACAATCTGTAGACTAGCCTCAACTAGACCAAAACCCTCTCCTGTAGAGCACACACACAAGTAAAGGGCTTAGTGAGTGTCAGCAGGACGAGGAAAACAAGGCAAAGTCAACAACTAATGTGTGGATGAGAAAAGGACCAACATCAGGGAAGATGAGGAAGGCGTTGTTGCTGATGTAAATAAGAGCTGTAATAAAGAAAAGCTAGACTCGATCAAAAGTGGACAATACCCGATGTTTAAAAAAAAAAAAAAAAAACGGACCCTTTATTCAAACCTAAAGCAAGGCACTGTCTCTGACCTCTCACAGAAATTGTCACAGCGCTTGAGTCTGTGAACGAACAGCCCCCACCTTTGCTCTCGCTGTTCTCCTGATAGAGAGCACACACACAGTGTCAGCAGGATATGGAAGCAGGCAAAGGAAAGAGAAGGGGTTAATAATAATAAAAAAAAAAAAAAAAAAAAAAAAGTGAGGAAGAGGAAAGAGACAGGAAAGGAATAATAACAATATTGATCATACTAATCTCTTTGCAAACGGGTTCTCTAAAAGTTGCTAAAGTAACAACTGTTATAATGGGTGCACAGAAAGTGCTGGAAGGTGTTACAAAATAAAATGACATTCATTTTGAAGATTTTGTTCTTACTAAGGTAGTTAACTAAAACTAATTTAGACTGGTATATATCTGGTGTCTGTCTTGTCTTGTGTTTGGTGCAGCTGCTGTGTGTATTTGTTCTGTGTGAAGGTCTTGAACACAACCTATTGGGGTTTGTTTTAAAACAAGAGGCTAAGTTAACAAAAAAAATAATGTTTTTTTGAATAAAAGATTTGCCATAACAACAGTTGATTAAAAATACAGTTAAGAAAATATTACAGTGTGACGGTAATGAGTTTAATCTAAAATAATGTTAGTGATGCGACTGGTCACTGGAGAAGCACTATTGAGTTTGATTAAACTAAACTGTATTAAAATGACAAGGCAAATAATACCTGACCATCATAACAGCCTGAAAACAGAAGGAAAACAGGGGTAACATCTGTGGATGTGTTGCAGACAACTATTAACCTGGGTTTTTTCTCACTTATTCATTATGTGTGTTTTATTATGATGTGTTATATTTTGAGAATTGATGCTGCTCTAATTGTTGTTTACAGGAACCAAAGAGCTCCAGTTTAAAGCTGATGCATGAGTTACATGTCACATGTTATATCTGTGTTCTCCATCCTCTGCAGCTGAACTGTGAGTAAGAACTTTGTAACTGGGTGTAAGAAGGTCAATGGTCAACAAGACCCTGACCAAAAGCTTACAGGGAAATGTTACAGGGACAGTTGTAATTTTCATTAGAGCTTCATTAATCGAACAAATTCAAAATATAATACTATACTTTGCTCTTAAACATAAAAACAATTAAGCAGTGAGACAACTAGAGCAAACAAACAAAAGTTAAGAATGAAATGTTTTAAATGTATTTATGGGAAATTAAAAGAGAGTTAAAATGTGCTTTGTGAAGTAAAATCAAATACAAACGTGAAGTTTTCCTAAACTAGATGCAACTGGAACAGGTTTAAAAACATTACTTTAAGCCTTAATGGTGAATGATTGTTGTAACATTGAATTAAAAAGCTGAATTATCTTTGAAGTATGAGGGCCTAAAAGATTTAGATTTGAAATGAGATGATGTTGTGTTGAAAGTATTACTTGATTCACTGTGTCTTCATTTAGTGGGTGTTTTGTAGTTTTCTGTAGTCAGCTATAGAGTAATTCTTTTGTGTTATACTTGGTCTATGAAATATCAACATAGACGCTGTTGTTTTTGAGATATTGGAACTTAGTGTTTTGTTGTATGCATTGTCTTCTGGTTGACATTAGACATTCCTTTTTCCCTCCTCATACTAGAAAAAAGTTTGAAGGTTTGAGAGTTTACATTGACCCAGATGGCAACAGCCTTCAGGATCTTGATGTTCTGTTAAACAAAAAGACATCGTAATAGTTGATAAAAATGTCTCCTTAATATCTCAGACGTGTGTTATCAAAAGAGAGCAACGGGCACTAGAAACAAAACCATTGTTTATATAAAAAAATAATAATAAAATCTGCTCATCAAGACATGTCACTTTGACCAAACAAGACTCACCAAGTCTAACAATAACTGAAGGTTAATTAAGTTTTACTTAAATGAATGCTCATGAGAGTTTAACATTAATTTAGTCTTCATTATTTGTTACCATTTACCTTGACAGTGAGTCGCTGCAGTGTTTGAATCAAACCAGTAAAACATCAATTACAGAGGTTTTCAGTTTTTATAGCTGTAACATAATGGTGTTTTCAGGCTGATCTTTGAGAAATAATGCAAAAATTACTTAAAATAGTTAAAAGTTAATCAGTACAGTGACTATAGTCTTCTCCTAAAGTCTCTGAATATAGATGTTAATCCTCTAAAAGTACTTTACTTCTTTTGGACTGTACAGCTGCAGACTCTTTATAAACAACTGATAAAGGACTGTGACTGTCTTCACTGATAACTGTGAGTGGAAATGAGACCTGTTGATGGCCTAGTGTTTCTGGGAGGGTAGTTACTTCATGTGCCTTGCTGGTTTTCCACTGCTCCAGCACTGAACTGAACTGAACCTGCCTGGCTCTGGCACTGTTTTGTCTACTGAGACTTATCTGAGAACATGGCTGCCTGCTCTTTATCGTCTCTGAGAAACATGAGACTAACACTGGCTGAAGCACCAACGACAAAGAAAGCTAGTCTCTGACTGGTCTTAAAGCTGCACTTTGTGGACTGGGCTCCTCCACACTGTCCTCAGGTCAAATGGACTGAATCTATGCCACTGCAACTGCTGCTGCTCAGAGGTCATTACAACATGAACTGTTCTGCTGCTGCACTGAGGGGTGCTGCTCACCTGGGACACAGGGTACTGACACTGGCTCTCAATTCCACTCCTAGACCCTGACATTTACATTTAAATACTACTGTTTTTTATTACAAAAAAACAAAACAAAATAAAAACAAACCAGTTTCTATGAGTTCAACTATTGAGTTGTGGATCTTTTTAGTTTAGAGTGAGGTCTGCAATGAAGACACCATTCTACTTGATGTCACCAAAGGTCTATTAATAATAAGTAGACGAACTAATCAGTAGACAAACACTCTCATAACAATCGCGTGTCCTCTCGTATTATTCTACCATTCGTCTGTGAATTTGAACTGAACTTTGTTATTCAAATTTTAAAACGTGCCTTAATTCTGGGACATTTATGCTATTACATTTGGGAAGTCTGCCTTTTATAGTTTTTCAATATTCGGATTTTATGCCTTATAGTTTCTGCCAATTTTAGATTTCTTATGCAAACTTGTGTTTAATTCTGTAAATTTCAGACATTTTCTGCAATATTTTCATCTGCAACCACCTGCAACGACTTCTGCCAATGCTATCTATTTTTTTAAATTAGTTTTGCTTTTAGTAAAACAATATTATTTAAAGTAACTGTTGAATAACTCACTCTTCTAAAGCAAAGGTGTTTTTTGTTACATGGTGTAAAATAAATAAATAAATAAATGAATAAAAATAAAAAAGAAGAAGCTTAAAAGTAGATGCTACAATTGTTGAGAATGGTATATTCAATAACAGCCTAACTGAGTTCACACAGAACCACGTGAATAAGTTAGTTCCCGATGTCACAAAATACTTTGACATATGGAGCGAAAACCCATGCACAGATAAATCTGTCCTAGCAATATAGTTAGATGAGCAAACACGTCAATAATTGCGAAAAAAAAAAAAAAAAAAAAATGCATTGAAGATGACGAAACTGCTCATTTAACCACTAACACAGGAACTGAAGCTTGACTTGGTGTGGGGGCCGAACTTTGAGATGGATAGATACTCAAAACAGAGCTTTTTGGTATGAGGAACTGTGTTTCCTTCTAAAAAAAGTAGGCCTCGTTGAACCAGAGTCTCGTCAGTCCATCATTTGCTTTAATTTCATTCAGCTCTTGGGTGATTAAACAATTGCCTATCAACAATAAATTTACAAGCTTCTGCTACAATACATAAACAGTAAACTTAATGAGAGCCTCTTAAAAATAGCCAAAAGGATCATGAACTATATTCTTAAAGAAAAGGCTATCAGTCACCAATTAAAAGTTGTATAAGAGGAAGGTTAAAGGAATGCAGAGAAAATCATTTTAAAGTCACCTGCGCTGTTTGACTGTTGTGTGTTTCCTGTTTTGTGTTTGTTTGAACCTATTGAGCTTGTTGATCCAAGTCTAAAGAACGAAGGGAAGTTTGTTCTAGAGACTGTGCTGGTCCCGTTGAGCTCTGCGTGAGTTCTTTGTGTCAATGCTGTGTTGTAGTTGGTGTGTCTGATGTTGAGAATAGGGCTCTTAAATCATTCACATGGTAATTTACTGGTAACAATCATCCAACATGTATACAATACAAATAAATGCAGAAGAAGGAATCACGAGAGTCAAAGACAAAAAGTCACTATTGTGACTCCAAAAATAAAGAGAAGCCCCATATTTTTTCTTCCTGTGTGGCTCAGGTGCACATGATCCTCACATGAATAAAAAAGAGGTGGGAGCAAGAGAAGAGAATCCTGGGAGGTTCTTAGTCGAGACAATTATTATTATGACTCTTTCTAATAAAAAATATATTTGCAGTATTCGAATGTTAAACTAAACACAAAGAATGAAGAAATTCAGAGTAAACAACAGATTTAGTTTAGACTAAATATTATTAAATGTTTCTGAAACCAAAAGGTAAGGAAAGTGCTAGGGAAAAGAGAAGAACAAAGCCCAGTTGTTCCTGCGGAAGGTTAAGAAGTGAAAAGGACTGACTAGAAAACTTTTCACTAATCAACACTAACACCTAACTCTTACTAATGACTTTCTGAGACCTCAGATTCAAAGAGCAACATGGAAACTTGAAAAAGGGAAACTTCAACAACTAACACCTATGGGTTGTAATACATGAGCTCTTCTAACCTAATTATTTTCTAGGCTGGTGGACAACTGTTTTAACAGACATTTTACCAACAGGGTCCCACTCTGGAACATTGTGCATTGGAGATCAATACCAGCAGCCACTTACACAGGCTTGAATTGAAACCTAAGATCTAATGAAGGCCCTCTACCGGCCAGAGAGTGTTGATGTTTACAGGCAAACACCAAAAAGATAAGGTTCCTGTTAAGGTCAGTCCAATCTAGAGTCCAGAGTCAGGGATAAACACCAGTATCCTTTTGGAAAGTGCTTAATATCTGAATTGTTAAGTTGAAATGAATGTTGCATTAAAGTCTTAAATGCAAGATTTAAGACTTTCAATGTCTATATTCATTTTATATTTTGTAGATTTCTATTTTATATTTCTTTATTTCTGTGTTACATTTTCTAGTGTGCTGTGCAATATCTATTTTGCTATTGGTTGCAGGTAAATAAAAACAAGCAAGCATTTCACTGTGCATTTGGTAAATAAATCTTATCCATCTTCAAGAAGAAATAGGTAGTAATGTTGATAAATGTTTGGCATGGTAATCATTTTCTATCCACAGGTCCAAGAACAACACACACAAAAGGTATCTTTGTCATTCTATAGAACCTTTTAGTGCTGAATATGAAAAATGTGGAATGGTGCCTAAACGAGATGCTGTTGGTGAATAACATACAACCAACTTCATGTGTCTAATGTCGATGCTAGTGACTAGTTAAATATTTAGCAGTTATTTAAAGGCTACATGGTAAACATCACTGAATCATTATGTTATTGCTGTGCAAACAGAGAAAGGTGTACTGCAATAGTTTGGTAATGCACCCACTGGCTTGTCCAACAAACATGAGGAATACCTTTTACAGGTTAACTTTGGCTCATGGGAATCAGAGATGCATGCTGATGGTGAGTGGATAGCAGAGTGGGGGTAATTAAGAGGTTCAGTATTTAGTGGCTAATAAAGACTCATATTTAATCTAGAAGGGCATAGAAATGTGCACCTGGACATTAATTGTAACCTGTGAGTAAGTGTGGTAAGTTATCTTATATATTTCCATGCTGATGTGTTCACTGTCGCTGCCTACACACTCCACATCATAGGCACAACATCGTTTGTGGTTTCAAAACATCTTGACTGGTTTTGGGTTTTGGCAGCTATTATCAATATGTGCACACAGTTTTAATACATTCACTTGGGGAAGTGTCAATGGTTCAGAAGTGGTTAGAAATAAATCTACAGGAACTATTAAGTAAAAGTAAAGTAAATCAACTATTGTCAAACAATCCTACACATGTAAAAATAAGAGCTTCCGGGTTACTTAAACAATATTAAGCTGAATCTATCTCTGTTTCCAGGGGCAGGAGCCATAGAACTTGGAAGGGTGTGGGTCCTGCTCCCTGACAGTCTGCAGGGGTGTGGAGGCTTACAGCTGAGTCCCATACGACCAGCCTTACGGTACATGCCTTTTAGATTATTTTATTCTAAGATAAAGGATGTAAAGATAGCAGCCTCACACACCCCATTAATGTGTAGACTTACTGCTGCAGACAAAGTAACCTATGATACAGAATTACAAGTAAAATACTAGACCTTTCACTTATTACTCAAGGAAGAACATATAGAGTAATTTGAACTGCTCTTAGGTTTCTGTGGAAACTGCATTAGAAGTGTGGAGTAAGTGTTATGTATTTTACCGGTATAACATGTGTCTTAAAATCTAGGGAAATTGCAATAGTGTTCCTTTCAAATAAAATAAAATAAATTAACAATAAGGAATAGACAATAAGCAAAACTTTCGGGTCTAAAAATAATGCAAATACGAAATAACACAAAGGAGAAAGCAACAGAGTAAAGCAACATCTAAGTTCTGACAATTATGTTTCTTAATATCAAAGAAATAATTTATCTTATGTTGTTTTATGTAGAGGTGAATACACATAAAATGCTTTTATTTCAGATAAAAGGAGAAAAGTGAATGCATTGTGATTACTTTGTGAAGCTTATGTATGCATTAGTCCTCTCTGTAATTCATGTAACACTGATGCTTTTGTGATTGTGGAACGCACAATTATGGTTTTAAAAGTGTTTAAAAAAAATCAATTTCAACTTATTCATATTGAGCTTGAAGAAGAATGTTTCAACTGAGGACCCTGAACAAAATGGAATCACTTGGAGAGGAGTTAGGGAACTCGTCGTATCGGGCATAATAATCCTATGTTACGACGAGGTTAAGGCATGGGTGTGCACTCATGACCTTTAGAGTCCCATGGAATACTCCAGTCTCAACTTATTGAAGTTGAGCTTTGAAGAAGATTGTTTCACCTGAAGAGCCTGGACAAAATGGATTACTTGAAGATCAGTTAGGGAACTCGTCGTATCGGGCAGAATAATCCTATGTTACGACGAGGTTAAGGCATGGGTGTGTACCCATGGCCTTTAGTGCCCTATGGAAGATATCTACACTGGAACCGTTTTGCCACATGGACTCTTTGCCCCACATTGCCCCTGGATCCTTGTCCCATTGCACTGATGCAGTCGCACTGCTCAGTGTGAAGAAATGGACTGTTCTTTAATTAATAATTTGATTGCATCAAGATTTTGTGATCAGTTTTCATTGTTTCTGAAGATGTTGTAAGCCTTCCAATGTATACCATCTGTATTGGAATGATTGTGAAAATAATTTTATTATTGCAGGAGACCTAATTGGCTGCTGGTCATCTTTTACTATCCCCTGCGCTAATTACGGGGGGTAGAGGTTTGGTGATCAGTGCCCATCGCACCATACTTCTGAAGTGTAGAGGCATGTGCTTTTGTTAGAAACAAAATTCATTCAAATTGGGTGATTGGTGACTGATGGGACGCATGTCTCGGCACTTTAGGGGTCCCTGGGGTTGGGGTCATTGAAATCCATTAATACAGCCCATATTATTGTAACACTGTTTACAATGGTAATTGCTAAGTGCTAAAATGTCATATTAATGATTGATCTTTGATTTATTGAAAATTGGTGTTGATTAAATGTAATACTTTGAATTTGCATTTATAGTCTGAGTGTGCTTTCATGGTAAAATTCTCTTTAGGCGTTTACGTAAGGTTAAAACCACTTGTAAAGGGTTTAAAGAGGAAGGAACTGTTAGAGAATTTTGGATCTATTGTAAGGTTGTAATGCCCTGAGCCTTGGGCTCTGTCAACAGATAGACTTAGACACCTGCAGGATAACATGGCTCCAACCTCGAGCCTAATCAGCTGAATAACAACTGAATACCAACTCTTTGTTATTGTATTGGTTGCGTAATTGACCTTCTACGAGGTATTATAAACTCTGACCAATGAAAGCATAGCCAGACTTGAATGTTCAATACTACGCTGTGTTGACTGTTCAACTGTCTCCGGGCCTGTATGTGATGGTAATAAACTTCTCCTGCTTAAGACATCCAGACTCTCTTCAGTCCTTATGTGGTCCAATACTTCGAAGCTCTAAGGCAGTAACACAATTCTCCTACACTATCTAAAAGTAGTTTTTTTTTTTTTTTTTTTTTTTTTTCTTTCTACATTTGGGGAGGGGGGGGGGAAAAAAAAAAAACAACAAAAAAAAGTTTTTTTATAATAAAAAAAAAGGGGGGGGGGGTTTAGAGGGGGGGGGGGGGGGGGGGGGGGGGGGAGGAGGGAAAGGGGGGGGGGGGGGGGGGGGGGGGGGGGGGGGGGGGGGGGGGGGGGGGGGGGGGGGGGGGGGGGGGGGGGGGGGGGGGGGGGGGGGGGGGGAGGGGGGCCCGGGGGGGGGGGGGGGGGACAGGGGGGGGGACCCCGGGGGGGGGAGGGGGGGGGGGGAGTTGGGGGGGCCCCCCGGGAACCCGGTTTAGGGAAAAAACCACAAGAGGGGGAGCTGGGGAGGGGGGGGGGGGGCACGTTTAAAAAGCCTGATGAAAAACAAGCAGGTGAGTACCTACTCACAACCACTGAAGTTGTGGTGCTGGTAGAAAACAGCAGGGGATAGTGCTGGCTCAAAGAAGATCTGTCAAGAAGGTGGGATGTTCACTCGTAGTGAGCATTGAATGATCTGGCACAAGAGAGGTCGCATGTGGCTGCGTTTATACTGGTTTAATTGCATGGGGGTTGCAGGTGTGGAGACAGCAGAACTGATGAATAAGGACACTTTGGTCCTCCTCAGGTCTGGTACGAAATCTGGACGGAGTAATCAGCCTCACTACTAGCTATGAATGTGTTAAACCCACCTTAAATGCCTCTGGAGAGATCATATCTGAGGCTGCCAAACAGACTATTAATACATTATAATTAAATGAGTTCACGGCACATTTTAATCTCTAAACAGCAGAAATGTATACTCTCTTTCTCATAGTCTGATGACTGTCAAATGTCCATAAGATGAGGACATGCAAAGTGGTTGTTTACATCATTGGTGATGTTTAACCACATATGGCGCCTTAACTCATCCACTTCTCAAAATGGCATGTCACATATGCATTCACAAACAGCAAGTACATCCCTGGCCTGAAAGAGAAGTAACTTGTATATGGGCTATCATGCACCTTTATTTTCTTTTCCAGGCTTTAAAGGCTATGGTAGAGGACAAATTTACTAAAGAAAAGGAGAAAGCAAAGGAAGAACTGGAGAAGGCTGCAGCTGTAAGCCTGACTGCAGACATGTGGACGTCAGTGAACATGGAGGCATGTCTGTGTCTAACTTGCAACTACATTACAGAGGAGGACACACTAAATACAGTCATGCTAGGTGCAAGATCATGGAAGAGTGGGGGATCAAGGGTAGGGTAAGCTGCTTGGTCACTGATGCTGCAGCCAACATGAAAGCCTGTGCAAGGACGCTGCAGGTCTCAATTTGAAAGTGCGCAAGTCATTTGATCAGGACCTTATCCTTTCAGACCTACGTGAAAAATCAAGAAAAACTTCTGCCCCAGTCCTACAGCAAAAGAACGTTTATGCCAAATGCAGGAATCAAAAGGGCAAGAACTCTGTATTCTGCTGTTGTCTTCAGTTCCGGACCGCCCTTCCTCTGAGTACTCAAGTGCTGTTCCTACCCACTGTCATGTACCTACCTGTGGTCTCCAGTCCATCCTCGGGTCCAGCTCCAGCCTTTGCCCTGCACTGCTACAATCCAGTTTCTATCTGTGGCGTCTCCGGTCCAGCTTCAGGGTTCCAGTTCAGTTCCAGTCCAGCCCCAGCCGGTTCCCAGCACTTCACTTTTTCAGAGATCCCTGCTTCACTATTCAGTAAAGTAATTGCCAAACTGTGTCCTCTTGTGGTCGTGCATTTGAGTCCAAACCAGTACCCACCACATTACAACTGGGGGGGAATTTAAATGAACTAATTCACCAATACTAGATGGATGGAAACTCCACAGAAAATGACCATGTGGGTCGACTGGGCCTAGAATCCATGACTTTTGCAGGAGCGCTAGCCACTGTGAAAGTGTTTATCCATACAAATAGACTACTACTTCTGCATTGTGCACTGGCTTAATAAGTATATTATCATATTTATTATCATTACATCAACATAATTTTTACTGTTATAATTGGATTTTTGACATTTTCTTCCATTTCTGTACAAATACAACACAAATGCTAAGCTAACATCCTAGAGTCAGCACAGAGGTGTTCCATTCACTTCCCTGCATTGTCCTGAGCCCCTTTTTCTTCCTAAGCACACTACTTACTGATGACCTTCTGAAAGTCATCCACTACCTGTACCTACTTAGAGATGTGCAGGAGATGGATTGCTCATCCGTGTGACAAGTTCTGCCCTAGTGTCCTGCATTGCAGTCATAAAGGACCCCCCAGTCATCGTCTTGAATACACCATAGAACACAGGAGTGCATCCATCATACAAATTGTAGAGGGGGTTGAATGAATTACTGTATGCGGCATGACTCCGAAAGGATGGCAATGCTAGAGGTATGTATGGAGCAAAGGAAAAGAAAGAAAAAGCTAATCTTATTATCATAAAGAGCTCACCAAGTCAAGAAAAAAATGGGAAGTCAGTTGGATATAGCAGCCATTTTCATATTTCTTTTGTTGTTTTGTTTTTTTGACAAATGACAAAGCCACATTTTGGATGCCAACAGTCTGTTGATAATCAGTGAAGATAGATCATTGAAAAAGATGTAGAAAAAGCCATTGTTTGTTTGACAAGGCGCTAATTTATGGACTACATATCTCTTGTGTGTCTTTCCCTGATTTCATCATGTGCAGTGTAGACAGACAAATATATAGTGTCCATTTGTAAGAGTTTATTTATTGATTTTATATAACCTTTATTTATCCACAAAAAGTCGAAGTCAAAAAGGTTGTACAGACTGTGCAGAGTAAAGTTTATAGAGACACAACTTTTCTTCAGATGAAAAAAAAAAAAAGGAAAAAAGACTTAAGTAAAATGAACAATGCCCTATATTTTTGAAAGAGACGAATTTATTGTTGCTAAAAGTGGGTTAGTAGCTGGAATATGTTTTACTGTAGATAATGACATTTGGCTGCTGTTATGAAAAATGACTTTATGTTATCTTTCAAACAAATGCTGTTCATTTCTGTCTTCTTGGATTTAAAAAGAAAAAAAAAGCTTTTTAGTCATGTAATAGCATATTCAAATAGGAGTTCTCGGTGAAAAAAAAAACAAGGTGTTTCGCCAGTGGTATGCTCTCATTGGCTGTTGAGTAACTGCAAAAAAATCCTTCTGGGAACGTTTGTATCTCTGGTTATGTCTGTGTAAACCAAGAAACAGCAAAAAAACCGCTAAAGACCACAAAAATTCCAACGGCCATCTAGCAAGTGTGCATGCTACAAAGGTGAAAGAGGCTGGCGCTCTAGACACTGTAGCTGGGAGATCGCTTGAATTGTTAAAGTCTGCAGAACTAAAAAAAAAAATGAAATGAAAAAATTTTGAAACTTCATTTTGGCTAGTTAAAACACCCAATGGCTAGTAACTTAAAAATCACTAGCCATAGTGGCTAGTGACCAAAAAATGTATGTCAAGCCCTGGTTGTATATAATTTTACAGGACAGTTGTTTTCAGTACTGTATTGGAAGAAGCATCATGTTCTAAAGAAGGGTTACTTAAAGGTAAGATATATTTAAGTGGCTAGAGATGGTCACTGACTTCCAAAACTGATGGTAGTTTCCTCACTGTCTCGGTGCAGTGGATGTGTGCCACAACACAATTTCCAGGTAGTTGGTGTAGCAACACTTAAGTCAGTCTCTGCAAGAAGGAATGGTAACAGCAGCACAAAAGGTCAAAGAACAAAGGGATAAATTGAAAGAATATTTGGTTTCACTGGTGGGGTTCGCTGTGTTTTGTCAGGAAGGCAGGCTGGAACACACCGTAGATGTGCTTTCTCTGCACAATATTCCAACATTTGGAAATGATCTTAATTGGATTCCTTAATCCTACTGTGATCAAACTGGTGACAGTCATGGGTTATAATATTTAAATTAAGCAGCCCTATTTTTTTCTCTCAATGTGAGCTTCTGTTGTGTAATGTCAAACAGATGAACTGTACATAATTAGTGAATAAATAAAAGATGAAAGAAGATTTGTTCAACCCTCTTTCTTTTGCAAAGGTGCAATAAAGACTATGTAGTGTAAACATTTAGTCAACAAGGTAATATTAAATATGCAAAAAACAGTTCTGGCTGTAATTCTTCAAAAATCTTTAAGTCTTGCATTAAATAGAATCTTTGAAAACCATAAACAGTAACTGAATGCTATTAAAGTTCTTGGCAATAATAATTTTAAGCTTTAACAAAGTTCTTAAATGTAACAGTGCAAACTTCAAAGAGAAAAATTGGTTGAAATGGCCCTCAGACATCCATATCACATTTTCATTTTTCTCAGAGCGGCTGTGTTCACTATCTAGCCGACCTGGGAGGTCCACCTCCTCTGCCGTTTCTTTCTGTGTTTTGTCTTTTTTCCCGCGGTCATGGTAGCCACTGGATGAAATACAAGGCCTCTGCTGCCGTAACTCCACCATATCCTCTGTATTTGAGTCCCAAATAAACTCCACACTTTTTCTTCCATCTTTGTTGTGTTTGGCAGTGTTGTACCTGTGTGGACTAATGAGTCCATCATTTCCTGGTGCATTTCTATTGGTTAGGTGGCTGACAAAGATCAAAGCAGTGAGAGGCAGACACACTATGTGACAATTGGTCGTAAGATGGTTCTATCTTTCATTTTTGTATCTGCCTCACTGTAAGACGCACAACCACCGTTTATGAGCTGCAACAGCCAATTTTTACCTCAGTTGCTTGTCTTCTGTCTGAGACAACAGGAATTGTACAGTTTATACCCAGCTTAAGTCATGGAGGTAAGTTATACTAATATGGTAAAAGAAAGAATAATAATTAATAATAATAATAATTGTAATTCTGAAAGGTAAGATGATTACTGCCATCACAATATATCGCACCACCCAAACAAACGACAGAACAGCGGCCAAGCTCTATGTGATGAGTTTGTGATTAGTTTGATGATTTACTTGGCACAAATCACAGGTTATAATTGGGGGAGGAGTCACATGATTGGCAGGTATATGGTCGCTATGATTAGCTATTTTTATGTTTATCTATAGTAGTTGCCCTTATCTTGATCTGACCAGTTTTGCAGAGGGAGGGAATGGATGTTAGAATTTATTCTGTGATTGCAGGCGTCAAGAATGATTGCCTCGGCAACATCACAAAGTCCTGGATGTAGAATTAAGTGCCAACACTAGAATATCACTGTTGAGCTCAGAAATCAGAAGAAAGAGCAGCTAGGAGGGAAACCTTGAGAGACCACATAAAATCATTACATGCAGAGCCAGCCATTATTTTCATTGTGGTGAACCTGGCAGAAAGTACCTACCTATAGATTTGAAAAGAAATTGAAAAAGATGCACGAACTGTTCCGCCTTCAGAACAAGGAGCAGGTCTCATATGCTTTACATTATAGCATATTCATGTGTGACTTTAACCTGGGTTTTTGACATCCATCAAAAGATTTTTTAGCACTTTTTTGCTTGTTTTATTTTACTGTTGCCATTACGAAGCACAGAGTCATTATATGGCCTAAGTCAATGGTGAGACATGAATTGTGGATTTATTTTGCTAAAACCTTAACGTTCAAATGTTGTTGTTGTTGTTGTTGTTGTTGTTGTTGTTGTTGTTGTTGTCTGTTGCTCTTGTTATAATTGAATGTCTGTCCTCTGATTGCAGAAAATAGTTTTTTTTTGGTCAGGCCTGGTTAATTGTGGCTTCTCTTTTAATCTTTTCCTGTATAATAAATTAAATTAAATGAAATAAAGGTGAGTTACTAAATTGGTTAGATTAAACAGACATGCCTTGTTGGGTACGTTTGACTTAATGTTAACTGTCCAAGTTATTTTTTGTAAAACTGAAAATAAAATGTACACATTGGTGATTTGTACACATACTGCACATGAGCATGTAAAAAGTAACACCAAAGTGCTCCCAAAGCTCATCTGATGTGACATTGTCATGACAAAACAAATGCTTTGCAGTTTTATTTTCATTTTGCAGCACTCACAGTTAATAAACAGATCATATGAGCCAGTGCGATTGAATGAATGAACACCTAGTTTAGCTCACACATGCAATAAACTTTTTATGGACCCTAGGAAGACTAGCGACCACATAAATAAAGAACAAAGAATAGCCCACACATGCATAGAGCTAGCTACAGAGCATTAACTGGTCTCTGAATGTCTCTGAATGTGAGCACTCATCAAGTTACCAAATGAAATAAAAAAAACATCTTACTTCTAGTGATCTACAAGAAAACACCCACATTTGTGACCTCCGTGATCATAACCAAAACGATAGGTCTGTTCGGCCTTCTTCTTCTACTTGTTTAGTGTTTACAGCCACCTACTGGATATGGCTCAGTACCATCTGGGACACAAGCTGATACATGACGTAGGGGAAGGGACGCTCGTAGTGACGCTGTACCTGCCAATCACATGACTCCTCCCCCATGTCAAATCAGTGTCACAGAATGACTCGCAAAGGAAATTGCAGCGCAGGATTAATGGAGCGGTGCAAATTAATTAGTGGGTATTGCAAAGGAAAACATTGGATAAATAGGAAAACACTTCTCATGAGTGTCTTTTGGAACAGGCTTTTTTGCCACTATTTTGTTTCTCTAAATAAAATATTTAAGCAAACAAATCCTTTACAATGTTGAATACAAGGAAAAACCAGTGCATTATTTTTAGAATAACAGTCTGACAGTAGAGAGAGTTATAAATAGTAAAACAGTTTCTACATTTTTAAACTTGTCACTAATGTCACATCATTGACACATAAGTCCACCTGTACTCCTGACTGTTCAAGAACTGCTTTACATTTTCTGTTTGGACACCTGCACTTGAAGCTCATGAAGTCCAGCCTATATTTGAATATGTTTAAATATAATTACATGTGAATATAGTTTGATTTAGTTCTATATATCTTGCTTAACCAATATGTGCAATAGATAGAAAGTAAATCAGTTAGTGAGTTGTCTCTTTTTACTAAATTCCCTATTTCTAGCAGTAATTTAGATGACGTCTTTTACTTCTTTATTCACCTATTGCATAGAAATTCAAAGCTGGCCTCTAGGGCTCACAAATAGCAGCTTAACACATGACTCATTAGATAATTTCCCTTTAATACTACTCTTGTGAAAGCCTCGTTGGCATTTGTACCATAAAGAGTGAGGAGTGGAGTGCTCTTTTCCGACACAGTTCCCATTCAGCTGTGCATTAGAGAAATGTCACTCGCAGCTATGTGCTAATGTGCCTGATTTACGAGTCATCATATCATAAATCTACCAAAACTACCGCGCCTCTGCTCTGTACTATACACCACTGCTCCAGCCTTGCACAAGCTTCAGCCTGTGGAAGCGCTGATGGTCTGATGCTTATCAATGCCACATAAGATTTTATACAAAGAGTGTCTGCACTGAGGTATATGTTTCTATATTTTAATATCCGTTGTCTGTGATAATATGTGGCATATGGGACATGCTGGCCTGGTTTTTATTCAGTACAAAAAAAACGTGGACAGGCCTTTTTAACAAAGACAAAGCGGGGGAAAAATGACTCGGCTGTTTTTTGTTGAGTTGCAGGCTTGGTTTCAGTGGTTGTCCATCTTTTACTGCTTGTGTAAGAAGTAAGACTATAAAGGTAGGTGCCATCTTCTTTATATTTGTTCTGATCCATCAGTGTTTGACTTCCAGCCAAGACAAAATGACAGTATTAGTTTCGTGCTGATGATTGTTAGTCTGCTATTTTGTTGTTGCTCTGGTGTAGTCATGTGAAAAGGAAATATGATACAGTGCTTATAAACTAGATCAGCTGCATGTCACAGGACCAGATCTCTCCATCCAGTTCTCTTTCCTGGCAGCATTCGTGATATTTCCCATTTAGGGCGATGTTGCCTCTGCCACCACCTTGTGACTCCCCTTTGCCACCCATTATTGAGTAGAACTGAATAATGACCAGAACTTGGCTGTCACTGACTGTGTTGCTGGACTGCTCTATTAGCAGATGCTAACAAGTCACTAGAGACTTTGAATGGGACTGGGCTAAAGGACAGGACTGGAGTTCTCATTCACTAACACTGGGACCGGTTGGTTGCTTCCACAGTGAACCAAATGACCAATTTAACACAGGAACTAAGAGGAGGAATGTAAAAAAAAAAAAAAAGAAAAGTGCAGCATTTATAAAAGAAAGTGTTGTATTATTAAGCCCAGGAACATGAAAACAGAACTTTCAGAGACTAATAAATCATTATGCACAAGAGTGGCTTGTTTAGCTGCTGGGATAGTTGAAGTAAATAAAATTCGGATATTCTCCATGTCGCAATGTTTAAAGAAGTCTTTGCTTTATCTGCTGTGGTGTTTTTACTCCTGTGGCAATAACCGACAAACATTATTAAACTAGTGGAAACTGAATCCAAAGATCAACTGTGGGATGCAAAAAATATGTATATACATTTTGTCATAAATTAAAGAAATGTGGTGCAGGAATCCCTGATGTGGTCCCAAACAAAAGAGCTTCAGGGACACTTGAGCTGGCTATAACTGTGTTGCCATGGCAATGATTCAAATTAGGAAAAAAGGCCATAACACAGACATTGACTTTTTACTAGATAATCCACAGCATATGTATATACATAAAATATGTGGTAAGATTGTTTTAATTGTTGCCTGGCACAAAGAAGTAGGAATAACCTATCCTTCAATAAACAATGCACTGTAACTGTAACTACCATTTTATATGAACATATCTCACCATTTTTAGAGAATTCTACGCACATCTTTTGTACACATCTTGATATTTCCACATACAGCATCACTTAACTGTGTAACTGTGACAAAGACAAAGCTTCATAACCATAAAAATATGTTGCTGTAAAACTGTTTAGACAGTTATGTAACAATTTTCAAATAACTTGCTGCATACTAACTGACAGGACACCTACCGTTTAATGTCAACATAACTCACCAACTCAAAGGCAAAGTTGAAGATCAATTATCCCAACTTGCTATTTTGAATCTATTTCTGTTGTTAGAATGTGCATATTTCTAAATCAAGTCATCTAGAGATTGTGATGAGACTATTTAATGAATTAAGTGACATAAGAGCCTCTAAATAGCACCTGTAGCAGTTTTTTAGCAATTTTGCACATTGCCAGTGGAATTCCACCCACTGAAGGATCAAGGTTGTGTAGAATAAAAACATATCTCAAACAAAGATATCTATGAAGTGGTTGAGATTCTGTGAATGCAACGTCTTCATAAACTCTGTCCAACTATTTTTATCTGTGTAAGGTGGTAAATGCTACTAATTTGTTCCTACCCAGTCACTATTGGGCAGGAAAACGGCAAGTCTTTGGTCCCAAACAAGATTTAACAATATCAAGGTAGCAATGTGTCAAGAGGGATATGGTAAAACCTACTATACTGTTTGTCAGGTCAGGAGTTGAAGGAACATTTACGCAAGTGTAAAACTTAGTAGCCATCTGTGCTGCAAAACAAATGTTAAGACCATACAACACATTGACACTCATAAATATTCCAT
Organism: Rhyacichthys aspro; assembly: GCA_036850595.1. NCBI lineage: Eukaryota > Metazoa > Chordata > Actinopteri > Gobiiformes > Rhyacichthyidae > Rhyacichthys > Rhyacichthys aspro. The sequence goes on along the minus strand of JAWCTZ010000321.1, from coordinate 9,420 downwards.
ATTACAGTCCTGTTTAACTTCATTTTATTTATTTATTTTTTTAAATTAGAGCATATCTTGAACAGTACAAACTTTCAGGTGATTGTGTGTGTTATAAACTGTATGATGAGCCTTCTGTGGATTCATTTCATCAGGGGCACAAGTGTGAACGCACCCGTAAATAGCAAGACATAGAGGAGCCAGATTCATACAACGACATTTTTAGGAACTGTGCTTCTTAATCAAAGATTGTTAAATATGCCTCACGCGATTATCTAACATATCACTAGGGCAAAGGAAACAATAGACATACACATTATACAAATAGATTTTAGGTTACATAAGGCACACACACAGGAGTGGTCAATAAATACATTCAACAGATGTATCTTCTTATCATTGTGGCTCCAAATGAATGGGAAATACCACTACTTTTGTTGCTGCAATAGTAGTGTATCTTTTTCCAACACATGGAGCATACTTTTTAACTGCACACCATCCAACATTACCCAATGCGTCTTTAAGGTAAAAATGTTACATAATGGCTCAAAGCAACGCTGTTCCAACTGTTTCACACTGGGGCAGATTCATTTCAAAGCATAGCAGCGTCTTTTACAGGCTCTGGTCTCAGATTTAATCACTGCTGGGGAAAGGCAAACATTTCCTTGGTTTCAGTGCCACAGTTTGCTCACCCATATTGAAATAAGTAAGTGGAGAAGCAGAAAAGAGCCTGAAAGCAGCATTTGGCGGTGGCCGTATCATAGTTGATCTTAACGAGAACTGTGAAGTCGCCGAGTCGGGAGCAGATGGCCCGGGCAGATGATCTGTAAAACGCAGGCTCCTGTTGTGGGCCGCAGTCATTCTGATGTCACTGTTTGGAAAATAAGTTACTGTCATTATCGGCTTCTGTGTGGAGAGACTCAACAAAGGCAAGATTATAAGACATGCAAAAAATGTTTCATGAATACAAAAAGCTTTGGTGCTAAGACATTCATTAAAGTTGGGCTGTAGATAATGCAAACTTAGCCCAGTATCTGAACACTGAGATGAAGCCGGCATCTCAATGAGGAGGAATCTTTTCTTTTAAACTCCGGACCTGGTTCCTGTACTACAAAGGAGGTTAAACCTACTCAGGATGTGTTGCTTCTACCCAGTTAGACAAAACCAAACAATCCTGGTCTGGATCAGTGGAGCACATCTCATTGAGTTAACCCTGAGTTTCTCTGTGGAGCTGTGGGCATGTTCATGTGAAACAGGTGGAGATGGCTCTAAAAAACATATCACAGGTCAGAGGAAGTCAACATGAAGAGTAACACAGAACTCCTCTGAATGAACAGCACATACACACAAAGACTATTTACAAAACAGAAGTGTGCAGTCTATGGTTTAAATTAATGAATATCCATATAATAAAGCCTAAATAAAATCCATTGTGAGCATAATGCCATTCACCTGTTTAATCCTATAAGTCTCAACTTCATATGATATGACTTTACAGTGAAAAAAAGTACAGACTTTTCAGTGGGCTGTATTTCTATGGTTTATCCGGAACTTAACCTGCTCTGGAGTGGGTAGCCATTTAGTATAGTTTATATAGTGTAAGTGTCCACAAAGATCTACGTCGATCAAAAGTAAATCAGCTTACATTACTGAAAACCCAGGGTTAACCCTGAAGTTACTCTGTTGTTAGTCTGTATCCCATTTAGCAAGTGCCTAACTTTGCTGTGAACATTGGTAGGGACATCACAGCCAGTAGTTTTATATACAAGGTCAATAACAGATTATGCCATGTCTGTGTTTATGTGTCTGGCAGTGAAGTGAGCTAAACCAAGTGAAATGTATTCATATCAGTTTATGATGGAATTACAGATTTATCAACCAAACCGTTGCACCAGCGCCGTGTTTTTGATGTACACTCAATATTGCCTATTGATAAAGTGTTATTGATAAGAAAACTACTACCTAAGTTAATAATAGTGGAGGTTCCTTGGGAATGTATTAAAGTGTACAATTAACTACTCTGTGCAGCTATGTAATACAAAATTATCATCACCACACAGATAACTTTACATTATCCTCTATAGAATAATATAAAATAAAAATATATATTCAAACTGCAGTAAGCATCAGCCTTCCCTGCTGTGAGCCTGCCTCTCCAGCCATCTCTCTTCCTGAGTTGGACTACTATGTGGCAGGACTGCTTCTGTCTCCTAAAGAAATGCATTCCACAGTATGATCTCATTTATATTAGACTGTGTATGACATAAGTCTATTCATTATCTGAGACCCTGCCCCTCCATCCCACTTTGAACAACTACTACAGTGTCTGTCACTTGCTGAACCATGCACATAATCCATATGTTCAATAAACAATCGACCAAAGGCACCAATTGAAAGTATGGTGTGCATAAAATCTCATTAGGCTACTGTCACTATACACTGTCAGACCCAGCTTCTAAATCTGTGCCAGTGCTACTGGGCTGGACCCTGCACCCTCTGCTCCAGTCCTTTGTACTGTCAACCAAAAGGCAATCAGATATTAATGTAAGCAAGTCTCCAAGGAGATATAAGATATATGATTTGTTCGTAGTTCTAACTCCTGGGGACAGACCGGAGAGACGCAGCATCGTTAATGTATGAATCAACTCATTTGAGGCAGGGGTGTGTTCTTTTCTCACACATTTGATATTTTTAGCCATCTAGAAACTAGAAATTGTGAGAAATAGCGAATATGTGGCCACGTAATATGCAGTCACATTTAATAGTCACATTAAAATTGTAAAAACAGGTGTCGGCCGCCCCTAACCATTTTATATGTTCCTGCTTTATTGGTAAATTAATTTATAACCATCTATCGTGAGTTACTGTGGTGAGTACCTGGGATAAAATGTCAGAGTAATTCAGTAGGTGTATAATATATAGCTTAAAACAGTCTTGATATCTACTTTTTGTTTATTTGAGCTTACCTTAAGGAAATGCCCACTGAACTTCTGCAATTGGATGAAGGTAAAACCTTAAACCTTGTCACTCAATGTGTTCTATTTGCCATTTTGACAGGAAAAAGTGACATAGCACCAACACAGATATCAAACTGTTGGATTTTATGTTTATTGGAAAATGTTATAGTATAAATATTCATGACTCTTATTATGCACCAGGCACATGTTTATTAAAAGAACTGAGATTGATCACACACAGTAGGAGCCAGATCTACTAAGCTGCACAATTTTGTCTGAGGCACTAATTTGTAATTGTATAATAGTGGTAAGCAGCTTAATAAGTTTGAGGCTGAGTTGACAGCACAGAGCTGCACTGTTGAATCTAGAGCTGAGAGCAGCTTTGTGACCTACAGACTCCGCTCTGATACAGGACAGGTCTATGGGAGGAGGAATATGAGGATATGCAAATTATTGACACTGTGTCAAGTCATTAACATCATTTAGCACAAAACTCACAAAAATGCTCAGTGAACCATAAAAAGGGGGAGGGAGGGATGCACACCACACTCAAATACTTACATAAAATTTACAAAAAGTCAAAATGATTATTATGCTAAGTACAAATGAAGCCTTATGGCTGTGGTGTTAAAGAAAAGCTTTTGAAGGCAGGTCTTTTAAGGCACACATTTACCGAACTATGGAGCAAAACACTAAAATAAGAAAATAAGTGACCTCTTGCTCTGTCTGTGGTGAAGTTTTTTGAAGACTTTACAAAAGTAATTCAAACCACATGAGGTTATGAAAATGAAAATTTGAATAAAGTATGGTAAACTTGTCTTATAACTCGACAAATTAGTCTTCTCTTCCTGTTTGTCATCATCAAGTAACATAATTATAATAATAGTAAGTACTGTAAGGAATACTTATTCAAACTCCAAATAATTTACATAGTTTCTTGACATGAACCAGAGAGGAAGGTAAAAAACTTAGTGTGAATCCATTGTGATACAAATGCATGAATTTATTCTGTAATGTTCCCTTGTATAAAGTTACATATCTGTGGAGGGTTTATTCAAGAATAGTTTCAAGAGGTAGGTGTCACATGTAAAGGCTGGCCTAGGAACAAAGCCACAACCTTCTTGCTGTGAGACTAGAGTGCAAAAAAAAAGAAAAAGAAAAAAAGTTTTTACTGCCATGTGTCAAAACATGTAACAATATGATTTCAGGTTTTATTCATTGTTATTCTGTCAAGACACAATGAAATGCAGTACCTGGGTCTCAGTAATAAAAGCCTATAAATAAAAATGTAATAATAACCCAATAATACTGACAGATAGAGAAGGCACCGGCTGCTGACATATTTCTTTATAGACATGAAATCAACTCAATAAATGGCAAACATTAATAACTGTGAGTCTGAGTTAACAGTGTGGGTTGGTAAACGGCACAGACTTTCAATGATGGGTCCTTTGTAATGATAGAAAGTGAGAGATAAATAATTCCACATTCTTTAAAGTAACTCCCCGCTTCTGTTGGTGGTTCTGAAATTAACATATGTCTTATAAATATTGTTAATGAAGTTTCGTGAAGCCAAGAAGATTACTTACTGACTCACACACCGATGGCATTTGCTCCTCAATTTCAGTCTCTGAAATATTCATATGTTTACGTTTCCTGAAGTGTGCCCATAGCATTGATTGAAATCCCACAAATACACTGCTGCCCCCAGATGTTTGTTTTTTTGATGTGACAATACTAAGGCACAAGTTAGTTCCTAAAGTTGCAGCCCTTTGAGCGCAAGACAATATGATGTCATGTTTTCCAGTCCACTTTAATGTTCTCTGATGACTAATCTGAAGATATATCATATTATAGCCTGTAGCTCCTGCCAGCCTGAGTCATGGGTGTACTGAACGCTCTATCATTACTACACTGACCTTATGCTCAAGGTTTGCTTGTGTATCTTTCATAATACCGATATAAATGTAGGTGGGCTGCCTGCATTGCACTTTAATGACACTGGGGCATGAGCATAATTCAGACTTGTTCAGTTTGTACAATACAAGATCAGGTTTGCATCAAATTATTGTCAAACGCGGTGTTCAGCTGACTCCAGACTGTACTTGCGGTGATCCAAATCTAACGTGTAACCGAACATTTATCCACAAGTACCCTATGCAGCCCTACTTCAAAAATCCAGTGGCTGCCTTTGAAGTGAAAAGCCATTCAGGCATAGTCCAAACCGAGGATTACATGGGTTATGAGTGAGATGAGAGTCATTCCTTCAGAAACTCCTCAAATAAACAGCCCTATCAATGATAGTGCACATTTCAAGCATCATATCAAGTGAACATGTGTTATGCAAAGAGAATGAATCATTTTTGAATAAGCTGTCGGGGCGTTTGGCAAAATGATTCGTGGCAGATTTGTTTGAAGCCAAGGAGACAGGGAGGGAATCAAAAGGGCTTGTTTTAGCTGTTTTCTTTCACGTCAACGCCAATCATAAAAAACACTGTGGCTGATGAAACAGGGCACATCAAAGATAGAGGAGGTCACTGCTGCGTTCCCTGCCTCCCAGACTGTGGAAGAAGCTTGTGAAGCGGTGTATTGCAATGACTACTGATGACAAATGGTTTAATACTATGCTTTGCTAAGGTAGGTGCTAAAGGTTCCTGATAGACTTCCTTATGTGCTTCTTTTAAACTGCTGGCTAGCAAGTTTATTGTGTGGAAGCTATTGTATATTAATATAAACTGTAGCACATATAGCATTTTTATCCCTAGAACATGTTATAATAACTGTCTTCTTTTGTTGATGATTGGCTGCAATAAGCCTCCATTACAGACATATTTTGATATTTTGCAGCTGACATGTTGGAAATCGAAAAAACAAAAAGTAAAATAAATTTAGTGATAACAAGCGAACACATACATTGTAATTACAAGATCTCCAAAACAACAGTTTTTAAGGACTGTTCTTATAATAACAGAATAAACTGTATCTCTTGCATTAAACACAAGCAGAACTTGATACTTTAAAAAAACACACTGAAACTTTTTTCTTAATATAATGTTTATTGCAGCATCATCTTATGGACATTGTTTGTTTTCAATAGATCATCCAAACTGCCAAATTTGGAGGAAAAAAAAAACACATTTTCTAAAACAGTAGGGTCATTGTAGTGTAATTAGAATACATGGGGTACTGTGTCAGTGAGATGGGCATGTTCTACTGATCTGTCTAAGAACCATCAAAATGATTTTGATAATATATATTTTTGTTTTAAAAGTTAGATGGTGGTACTTTAATTTAAACACAACAACGTTTCAAAGGTTTGCTTCAAAAGTTTTTTTGTTTTTTTATTTTACAGTTACACAACTAAAGTGAAGTACTGGTGTGGTGTCTACAGGTAAGCTGATGCTCCTGTCCATCAATGGAAATACAAACAAATCATGCAGTGGTTTGCATATTTAGTCTGGCATAGGTTTTTACGCTAGATGCCCTTCTTGATGCAACCCTCTCCTTTTTTCCATGCTTGGGACCAGCACAGTGATGAACCCTTGACTGGAGGGTTTTTTTTTGTTGTTTTTTTTTTGGCTCCCTGTTGAGGACCGGTAACCAATGTAATTGTTATAGTATATCTTTGAAATAGACAGTCATTTTACCTCACTTCACTGCTATGAACAGTTATCCACAGTAACATATAACTAGTATAGTTTTCACTAGCACATTGAGAATGCAGAGATCCAGTGAATAAAGCAGGATGCTTCAGTACTGTTTGTTAAAGTGTATCATTTTCTAGTTTAAACACAGCGAGTCCTCTTTCAGCCTCAGTAACAGTGTGTCTTCACTGTTGTTCCCACACTGTGATGTATTGTCCTGATAGCCCTGTTTGTCTCCACTTTATCCATCCTCACTCGCTTCAGCCTGTCGCGTTTATGAATTATTGCGAGAGGACAGACTCGGTGAGTGTCTGAAAGTTAAGTTGTTTACACTGTCATTGCAGTGGTTTGATAAATCATACATCTGTGTGTTTTGCTTATGGTCTAACGTCTCCTTCCTGAGGCCTGTCTGTGGAAGTGACTTAGACTGCCAACTGTTTGGACTCAGGTCAAAAGAGAGCCCAGAGCTCATGCATAATTCAGCGCATTTGCTCTCAGGGCATACAGGCCTGTCTGTGCTGCACCACACGAACAGCATCATCAAGAGGCTGTGCAATAATGCAGTCAGTGATATGAACAACGAGCATGACCGTGAGAAGACCATGCATTACTGTAAATTTTCACAGTTTATAACAGTGGGTCTCAATCTTTGCACACCAAGTACCACCAGTTATATAATATTTTATATACAGTCTTGGCTGTAAGTTTTGGAACTCTATGACTATATAACTACATAAACAATAGCTTACACAGCAGATAATTTATTATTTGATGAATATTATGAACTGTTATCTAATGTGGTGCGCCACTATCTGGGGACAATATTTGTAAAAGAAAACTTTCTAATTGTTTGTTTGAATAATAATTCGAATAAATGAATGAATAAACGAATGAATGAACGAATTAGGCTGTTTTAGGCTCTAATGGTGCACAAAGTGCTGATTCTTACAAAGTACTGCTATACCAAGGTGCTAGAATTCAGTTCAGTTCAGATTTTAATTGATAGGGACCATGTACAGACAACATTTGGCTCAGAGAGACAAGGATGTACTGCATCAGATTATAGCTATGCAGCTCATTTCCATCTGTAGTCCCTAGCAGACGTTGTTTACAGCAAAACAAATTATGCAGGTATTGCATATACAAAATGTAAAGTACAATATATACAAAGAGACATTATAATATACATATAATATAATACATCAAAATTGATACAATCTCACATGTTTTAGGTCCCTAGGTTAAATGTGCCATGTTAATGAGCAGAGCAGTTCACTGTGAGTAGGAGGTTAGTGAAACACAGTTTATAGTCTTAATGTCATTGTTTAAGCTTAATGCAACTTTATGTCAATTAATTGCTGCTGTTAGAAAAGATTTTGAGACTACAAAGGAGTGACGTTCCCACGTGAGAAAGTGAAAGGCCATACATTGGCGCTGCTGGAACTAGTTTGAAGTGAAAGGCAATATAAAAATGAAATCAACCCCCTGCTGCGTGATTGGGCGGTTGTTGCTCACATGTATACACATGGCTATACATCTATACATACACACAGCCACAACCAACTAAGTGTATTTTAAGTAATTACTAAATTGTCAAGCGTGTAGTGTAAATATTCTCTTACCTTCAGAAGAACTGGTGTTTCTAGGGAACATGCGGAACATCCATCCTAAAACAATACAGGCTACAGTCAGAAGGGAGCCACTCCAGGTGGCTATTACATCGATGGATTTAATCTCAAGCTTTATGTTCGGGGTCCCATACCTACCTGTAAAGTGTAATGCTGTAGGTGATGATACCAAGCCAAATTGCTTCAAAAGTGGTGTCAGCTCGGTGCTTCCAGCCCTGTTGCTTTTTTGTGACCAATCAGAGACCCTCAATTAAACATCAATATATGATTGACATTGATGAGTAGCATCAGTGTCATTCACAGTGATCAAGACGTGAGCTCCACTTAACCCCGAATGCTTTTGAGTCATCAAATCAGCAAATTCCTAAAGTTGTCATCAGAGAATTGTAAATAGAATAAATACAGCCAAAAGTATACCAAATACTTTACACTATATGACCTTTGCTTTTCCAGACACCATACAGTGTTTACCTGTATGTAGCCTTTCACTGTCACTGTCAACTGTTGCTGATGTCCATGGATTATGTTTGTCTGACACAGCCTTGACCACTTTTTTCCATCTATTTACACAAAGTAACATCTGAAGGGTCATGTAGACACATGTAAACACTGTCACTTTATAAAATATCATGGTCCTGATTAAACGTCTGGCAAATCAACACTGCCCTGAAATCTTTGTATAAATCTTAATCCATTTTAGATATACATACTTATTTTAGACATCCCTACAATTTACGTGTCAAGATGAGCCCAGATGTGTCATATTTTGTGTTTTTTACCTTGAGTACCTTGAGTAAAAAACAGGATGTAAAAGATAAAAGTTTTAGGTTTAAGTTTCCTTCATTGAGTGTAATTTCTATTTTTTTAAAAGTTCATTTATTTGCATAAGTGACAAGTTACACTTGATTGTCCTCATAAGGAAGTTTGTTCACTGCATTGAACCCATCCATCATCCACTGCCACTGAGAGAAATCTGTTGAGAGCAGTGATTTTTTTAAGGTTGATGGGAGAAACCAGATGAACCAGAGCAATCCCACCTGGACAGGATGCAAAGCTACAGAGGGCAGAGCACAGAGCTCCCTAAAAGACATGCTGTGCTGAGTCCTGCTGCAGGTCTGAGTGCTGAGAGGGACTGAAGCTGGCTGTTTGTGAGTGTGGGAGATGGGGAGACAAGGAACTAGTGGCGCAGCTCAACAATTAACCCGATGAACC